>JAUDYJ010000011.1:2252370-2429870 GCA_030761175.1 Masticophis lateralis
ATAAATTAGGCACCATCTTCTTTCTGTTATAAATCTAATAATCATTTTAAGGAAGAGGTTTAGAAGAAAGCTAATAAATGAATGAATTTCTCTGCATCTCCTTCCTGGTTTAAAGCAACGTTGATCCTGAAGTAGAGAAACACAGGAAAATAATTAAGGATGAATCTTTGCAAAATTATCATTTATTTTAACCACCAAGCAGCTTTTCTTGGTACAATGCATTTTGCTTAATCTCTGTCCCCATAACAGCACGAAATCTGGTGTGGCACCAAATTTCAACGCCAAGCTCTCTGCTTTGAGTGAATCAAAGTTATATTAACTTTTTTCTTTTCTTCAAAAAATTAAATCACACCTAGGGCTTTTACAAATAGATCTGGCAGGGTGTATTTTATTTTGTTTTTGTTATTAAACTTGGCGGTTCTTTCCTATAAAAACACAGCCAGGCACGCACTACACACAAACTCTGGCATTTTGGCTAAACAAATTGTGCTGCCTCCGAGCAAGTGACATAATGAAAAAGCGCCCAAGAAAATACGACCTTTCATAATAAGCGCCACTATTACCGCTTCGGAATGAGCAAACATGCAATTTTATGAAGAGGGTTATTAATATTTAAACATGCAAAAATGAAACTGTCACTAAATGCCCGCTTTTCATTATCGTCCGTGGAACATTTTCATTTCCCAGGAATTTAAATCGCGATTGGTAGAAGGTTATTTATTTATTCGTTTTTCTAAATGGAAGGAACGCGGAGAATCATGCGGGGGGGGGGCGGGGGCGTGGGGGACGGGGGAAGGTGGGCGGAAATAGGCTTTCCACTGGATTTCTGTCCTTCCGAAGTCAATAGTTTGGCAGGCTCTTTGGTCAAATGAAAAGGTGAACAGGAAAAACATAATGACATGGCGTAATTGCAGATTTGGAAGGGACCTTGGAGGTCTTCTATTCAAACCCCGTTTTTGTGATGCAGCAAAAAGCAGCTAGGGAAAATTAAAATCTCTCTCTCTCTCTCTCTCTCTCTCTCTCTCTTTCTCTCTCTCTCTCTCTTCTTTCTATCTATCTATCTATCTATCTATCTATCTATCTATCTATCTAGTATTATATCATCTATCTTAACTCTCTCTCTCTCTCTCATCTATCTATGTGTCTTTCTGTCTATCTATCTGTCTGTCTATCTATCATCTATCTATCTAGTTATTTATATCATTGATCTATCGTCTGCCTGCCTGCCTGCCTGCCTGCCTATCTATCTATCTATCTATCTATCTATCTATCTATCTATCTATCTATCTATCTATCTATCTCTATCTATCTATCTATCTATCTATCTATCTATCTATCTATCTATCTATCTATCATCTATCTATCTATCCTAACCCTCTCTCTCTCTTTCTCATCTATCTATCTATATCTATCTATCTATCTATCTATCTATCTATCTATCTATCTATCTATCTATCTATCTATCTATCTATCTATCTAGAATAATAGAGTTGGAAGGGACCTTGGAGGTCTTCTAGTCCAATCCTCTGCTCACACAAGAAACCCTACACCATTTCAGACAAATTGCTGTCCAGTCTCTTCTTAAAAACTTCCTGTGTTGGAGCATTCACAACTTCTGGAGGCAAGTTGTTCCACTGATTCATTGTTCTCCTTAGTTCTAGGTTGCTTCTCTCCTCGATTAGTTTCCATCCTTTGCTTCTGGTTCTGCCTTCAGGTGCTTTGGAGAACAGAAGAATGGGAGGAACAGATGTTGATATCTGACAGGTTATTCCTCTAAAAATTATTGTCCAACTCAGCAAAATTCAGAGAGGCAGTAGGGAAAAAAAAATAATATAAGGAAATTACAAGACCCAGAGGAGCCAAACCAGACCAGCTTTGGGTTCACTCATGGCCTTAACTCATGATAGGTTTGACCACATTCTACTGAACAAACCACAATTGACTGGAGTTGCACCCTCTACTAAGATCTAAACTATAGTTTAGCAATGACAATGCTCAGGTTTGCTAATCAGTCAGGCCCTAGGGACTCGGCATAGGATGTAAACACACTCTGCATGCGTGTCAGGTGGTCATGGATGTTCCACTCCACGGATCTGGTCTGGGTTGCTTCTTAAGAGTAACAAGAGGTTGGGGCATCTTTTTCAGGAGTCGCTATTTTGAATTCTTTTTGCAGAGTTTTAGGCTTTTGGGGAATGAGGGTGTTGCTTGTTCTGTCTTCAAAGTGTTGGTGGACGTCAGTCTCTTGATGATTAAACCATTTGAAGAAGCTTCAGATCTACTTAGTCAAGTGGTTGATGTGGCACTGCTCTTATCTGGTCTAATAGTACTGTCGGAAAGAAGTCTTTCTATGCAAATGCTGGTTCATTTTGGGTCACCGGTATATTAAGGACAAGATCGGCTTGTGATATTAGCTACTCTAATTGGCTCATTGTGAAACTGTCATGTCATCCCTGGTTGACAGTCCAAGTTCTCACGTTTGACGCTTGCCAGCAAAGTCTTGCCAACTATTGACCTATATCAAAAGGGAAAGCTTTACTTGATTTGTTAGACATTGTCAGGACCTTGGAGAGCACTTAAGGGTGATGCGTTAAGATTGTTTTGCATGGAACATGATTAATGTTGAGTTTGAACATTGGGCATACCTGTGATCTACTAATCCTGCTCTACTCGAGACATCCAATTTTCAAAGTTCATATAACACATTGAACCATCAGTCAAACATATAGGTTGGCTCCTATGTCCAAGTAGTTTCTTGACTTACGATTACAAGATAGTTGTTAACTGAGTCAGTTTAACAACATTTTTTTTTTTGGCTAAGGTTGTTAAGTCAATGACTGCAGTGGTTAATATGGGAATCCCATGGCTGTTAAAGCAAATTTGACTTGGCTTTTTGGAAGCCAGCTTAGGAAGGTTGCACGTTTTCAAAAACTTTGGAAAGATGTCTACATCAAAGAAGAAAAACCAGGATGAAAGACGGCCATGAGATCCAACCTCTCTTTCCTAGAAGAGAAGTTTGGTTTGATTTGATTCAGTAGTAGGACAAAGCACCCCAAGAGGTCCAAATTACTCAAAGAACATGAAACAAAAATACTGTCTACATCTGGAGGACCTTCTCCCATGACCCCGTCTCCTTCTCGGTCATCTTATGTGTCTGGTTCTCAGGCTCTGAAGAATTGGAGAGCTAAGCAGGAACGTGGAAAGGGTAATGCGGAGCCGAGAGAAACCATCTTCGTACCGTTTTTCTCTCCAAATTTTTCTCCCACCCCAAGCTACTGAGAGAGGATAAATTTGGTGGTTCCAACATTGCTTCTTCTTCTTCTTCTTCTTTTTTTTTTTGAGCGAAGATTTGTGGTGCCAGGAAGATTTCCCCGTCAACCGAGGAGGACTGCGTGTTGCATCTGTCCCTGCCAAGTTCAAAGCAACATTTACCTCCTGCCCAATTCCCCTTTGCTTGCAAAATGTTTCCTGGCCTTTGACCCCTTTGTTGACTTAGCTTCCCTTTTGAGGTCAACATCAAAATAGAGATGTGTGTTTCTCAAGGCTGACCATGGCTGTGACTCCCGGGAGATTTTAAAAGCCCCCCCCCCATTTGTCTCCCCATCTGTCAAAGAGTATTTGAAACTCTATTGCAACTTCTATTCTTTTGGACAAGTGTGAAAAGGAGGGGGGGGGAACCCTTCCTTCTGTTTTCAGAGAATGATTTGATCTTTTTAAAAGTGTTTTTTTCTTTTGCTCGAGAGTCTCTCTCCCGTTAAAGAGATCGTGACTGCAGCGTGAATAGATCAAACGCCCCCCCCCAGAGATGAGATTGAAGCTTTAATTTGACAAGATGGGATATTCTTATTTGGGACAAGACGGAGAAAGGGAGGAGGCCAGGGCAGTGTGGATTTTTATTTCACGCTCCTCCTAGTGAACCAATCCATGAAATTAAGAAGAATGGTTTTCTTCATCAAGGGGGCTCACCTTGTTACGGACGGGAGGAACTGTTTAGGCAGCAAATCTGCCTTGAGAATTTTTTCTTCCCATGTTTACGGTTTGGTCAACCCAGTGAGGTGCTGAATGAAATCTTGATATTTATATGTATTATATGTGCAACTCTTTTTTCCTCTTAAAAGTTGATGGTGGAATACACAATTCCTCCTCTTCCATACTATTGTCCCAAGTAGGAATGACTGAGAGAGAGAGGGGCTGGGCCAAAGTCTATCACTGAATTTCACTATTGAGGGTAGTCTGACCATATAAATTAGCTAGCTAGCTAACTAGCTGAGAAGGAAGGTGGGAGAAAGGGAAGCAAGGAAGGGAAAGATAGCAGATAGATAAATTGGCTAAATAGATGATAGAATCAAGATGGAGAGAGAGAGAGAGAGAGAGAGAGAGAGAGAGAGAGAGAGAGAGAGAGAGAGAGACAGACAGACAGACAAGCAATGGATGGAAACTAATCAAGGAGAGAAGCAACCTAGAACTAAGGAGAAATTCCCTGACAGTTAGAACTGTGGAACGAGTTGCCTCCAAAAGTTGTGAGAATTTTAATATTGGAAGGTTTTAAGAAGAGATTGGACAATACTTTTCTGAAATGGGATAGGGTTTCCTGCCAGAGCAGGGGGTTGGACTAGAAGACCTCCAAGGTCCCCTCCAACTCTGTTATTCTGTTAAGGTAGGTAGGTAGGTGGGTAGATGGACGGACAAACAGACAGACAGAACAACAGATTTACCATATTTTTCAGAGTATAAGACACACTCTCCTCCCCCCCCCCAAAGAGGGTGAAAATCTGGGTGCGTCTTATACTCCAGATTTCAGACGCTGAAAAAAGCATCAGAAATGAAGCTTTAGAAAAGAATCCCCCAAACAGAGCTTCAGAGGCTTTTTTTCTGAAGCTCTGTTTCTGAGGCTTTCAGAGGCAGGGATTTTTTTCCCCCTTGAAACAGAGTTTCAGAAGTTTCAGAGGCAGAAAAAAAGCAAAAAAAAAAAAAAAAAAAAAAAAAAAAGGCCCAGAGCTCACAACTAAGGAACCTGTTGCTAAAATTCACCCCTGGGAACAGCTGATTGGGGGTATTCCGGGAGGCCGATCCACCTGCCAATCAGCTTTTTTTCTTATTTTCCTCCCCAAAAACTAAGGTGCCTCTTATACTCTGAAAAATACGGTATTTCAATTTTTCCCTAACTGCTTTTTGCTACATCGCTTATATTCCCACAAGTTCACCAGAGTAGAGGAAGGTCTAGCAGATGGGTGCTTGCAGCATATTAGAAGAGCTTTTGCAAAGCCTTCTGGTTGGTTTGAATATTCATCTATCTGGATGAGGCCGGTGAGAGACCTTACTAGATTTGCAGGCCACTCCAAAGTTGGTGACAACCTAGAAGACACCTCTGAGGTGTCCAAACTATTTGAGCTTGACAAGTGGGCTAGGAATAATAGAGTGCAATTTAATAGCGACCAACTGCCATAAAATCCCAAGGTTTAAGATGAGGAGCTTGGTAACCCTTGAGCCAAATGGCCTCGTTGACCCTTTTTGTGAAGTCTGCATGCTTTGTAAACAACTTAATATACCCTTCTAAGTGCAGCCAGCTTGGCCAAGACAGAATGGCACCAATCCCCTACCTCTGATTTTTACTCAACAATTGCTCGTCCTAATATCTGCTTTCTGATTAGTCTGTCTTTTTCTTTTATTTATAAAATCTAGCAGTGAGACCTTTGCTTGGATTTTCATCTTGGGTAAACTCTCTCATCTGCTTAGAAATGCCCAGCATTTGAGATCTCTAAATACTGTGCCTTAATAGTAACCTATTAGTAGCAAACAAGATTTTCCAAAGTGGTAAGAAATGTTTTAATTTCTGCTGGAATGTATGGAATTCATGACGTTGCCTTTGAGCTTTGGATGATTCCACCCTGTTCTCCAACTTAGGTCTTTCTGACATCCAGATTTAATGACGTAAAGCATCCCTTTTATCTAGAAAACAACAATATGGCATACCAATTGTGCCCTTCTTGGGTTCCTAATTCACTCTTTGCAGATAACAAGTTGAAAGTTGTACAACTTTGTGTTTAAAGGGCAGCCACAAGGAGCTATGGCTTCCCTCAACTGGTGTCAGGGAATATCTGTGAGAAGATTAAAAAAAAATTGTCAGAGTGATGGTGGTGGATGTAAGATTGAAGCCTCCTTCTTTTTTACATGTATCACAACAGACAGTGGAACAACACCAGGGTTTTGATCATGTGATCATGCCTGCCATCTTGTTTGTTTACAACCCTTCCTACGATAGACATGGTAGTGTCTTTCAGAGTTCATGGATTGAACCTCCAGCTAGTACAGGGGTCAGCAACCTACAGCTCTGGAGCCACATGCAGCTCTCCGCTGTCGCTCCCTGTCAGGTAATCCCACCCCTGGCTGGCCCCACCCCTCGCCCTCCCCTCCCAGTCACTCCTCGTCTGGCCTGACAAGGTAAGGGTGACAGTGGGGGATGGAGAAGCGGCCAGGGCAGAGACAGGGAGAGAGAGAGAGACTTAGAGAGATACAGAGAGAGAGAGAGAGAGGGAGGGGAGAGAGAAAGATGTCAAAAGAATTTTGTGGTTCCCAGAGTTTTTTAACAACTGATTCTCTGCCCTAATGACCGGCTGGGCAGGTGTGGCTAAGGGAGTGTCATATGACTGGTGGAAGTGAGTGACATCGAGTTGGCCACGCCCACCCAGGTTTTGTGGCTCCTGGTGTTTTCTTTTCTGTGGGAAACGAGTCCAAATAGCTCTTTGAGTATTTAAGATTGCAGACCCCTGAGCTAGTAGAACAGCAACCTTTGGCGTTGAAGTCCAATATATTGGAAGTGGACTATAATTATAATTTGATGAGTAAATCACGACCGATTGTTTTGATCAAGGTGTTATATTGCCAGTCATGGTTTACAGCCCCGATGGATGAGTTTACACTTTTGCCTCTACAGTCGTTCAGTTATGGACTCAAAACTTCTGTTTTTGCTCAAACCCAGCTTGAGGGTGAGTTGACATAGTATGCTAAGCTTCATGGTTTCCAGCATAGACCACAGTCCATTGGCTTTGCCCCATGTGCTGAGCCCCAAACCATGGTTTATAAGCCATTACCACCCACTTAAGAGAGAAAGTATGGAACGTCAGATGTCAGAAGGTGGCCCATAGGAAGTGTTTCAACACTCTGCGTCAGGACAGACAGCCTGCTGTAACTCTGTTTTTGTAACAGAGATCATCGAAATCGTTCGTAGAAGGCGATTGGAGGGCGAATCGAGTTACATTTGCGCTGAAAACAATCTTTCCATCTGGTTTGTTCCTGGGGCCGAAGGGGGTAGGGATTCAGGGCCTCCAAATTCCCAAGGCAAATAAACAATTTATGGCCCTTTCTCCTTTCCCCTTATTTGACAATATGTCTCCTGCTGTTCAGGAGGAAATAGACGAGAAGGAAGTGTCATTCTTACACATTTGGAACATTAAATTATGGGACGAATCGCACCACCATAGATCACTTCCAAGGGAGATCTTCTGAGGTTGTCGGGAGGTTAAATTTTGGGGAGCAAGATGGAGAAATCTGCTTCCTTTTGATGAATTTTGGAAACCATTATCATCAATTTTGAATTTGGCACCACGGAAGGGTTTTTGTTTTGGAGTATCTTTCAGGAGGTACTCAGATCTTTGTGTCTGCACAAAATGACTCTTCATTGTCCACTTCATATTCCCTCCCTTCTCCCATCCCACCACCCAAAAAAAATAAAATAAATTAATAATAATACTGGAAAGGGAGAGGAAGAAATCTTAGCTGTGGACAGTTTTCACTTTTGCATAAAATCATGCACACATCCCGCCTATATTTTGAAAGGCTGTAACTGGAAACATGTGGCTACGCTCCAATTCTTAAACGAAAGCTGTTGGCATCTGCTCTTCATTACGGCATACATAAAATCGGCGTACGAGGCAGCAGACGGTGGTGATAAAACCAAGTGGCGCAGAGATTCAAATTTATTTTGAAGTCTGTTTTCACTTTCGGCCGTTCTTCAGAGGGCTTCTTGATGTAGATTAAACATCATACCAGCCTCTATCGGTGCTTCCATACCACTTCGATGGACTCGGAACAAAGAAAACCAAACAATGAAATATGTGAAAATTCTAAAGTATCTGCAGCAAATAATAGCTCAGGCTTTTGTGAGAAACACCTGTCTAATGAAGTCAGATCTTCTCATGTCATGAGCGGAATATTGAATGAGGGTTGACTTTGGCTGAACAAACGATGTCCTGTCCAAATCATCGGTTGAGTTGGTTGACTCACTGCATTTTGAAAGAAGCAAGAAGCAATGGATGGAAACTAATCAAAGAGAGAAGCAACTTAGAACTAAGAAGAAGTGCAAGTTAGAACAATTAATCCATGGAACAACTTGCCTCCAGAAGTTGTGAACGCTCCAACACTTGGAAGTTTTAAAGAAGAGATTGGACAATCATTTGTCTGAAATTGTATAGGGTTTCCTGCTTGAGTAGAGGTATGGACTAGGAGACTTTCAAGGTCCCTTCCAATTCTCTTCTCTTCTCTTCTCTTCTCTTCTCTTCTCTTCTCTTCTCTTCTCTTCTCTTCTCTTCTCTTCTCTTCTCTTCTCTTCTCTTCTCCTCTCCTCTCCTCTCCTCTCCTCTCCTCTCCTCTCCTCTCCTCTCCTCTCCTCTCCTCTCCCTCTCCTCTCCCTCTCCTCTCCTCCCCTCGCCTTCCCTTCCCTTCCCTCCTCTCCTCTCCTCTTGAAATATTCTCAACTTACAACCACAATTTCTATTGTTAAGCAATGCACTTAAGTGAGTTGCACCTGATTTTATGACCGTCCCATAATCCTCTCCAAACAAATGTATCTTTTATGTACACTTGAGAGCATATGCACCAAGACAAATTACTTGTGTGTCCAATCACACTTGACCAATAAAGAATTCTATTCTATTCTATTCTATTCTATTCTATTCTATTCTATTCTATTCTATTCTATTCTATTCTATTCTATTCTATTCTATTCTATTATTCTATTCTATTCTATCCTATCCTATCCTATCCTATCCTATCCTATCCTATCCTATCCTATCCTATCCTATCCTATCCTATCCTATCCCATCCCATCCCATCCCATCCCATCCCATTCCATTCCATTCCATTCCATTCCATTCCATTCCATTCCAAACAGTCTATATAGGAAGTGATCCTCCAATTAACCAGGTTGGCTTTAAGTTTGAAAATCCTACTTGATACTTGTTCCTATCCCTCTCAGTGCTGGAGAAGACTCCTTTGAGTCCCTTGGACTGCAAAGTGATCAAACTGGTCAGTCCTAGAGGAGATCAACTCTGATTGCTCTTTAGAAGGCCAGATCCTGAAGATGAAACTCAAATACTTTGGCCACCTAATGAGAAGGAAGGAAGGACTCCCTGGAGAAGAGCCTAATGCTGGGAATGAAGGAGGGCAAAAGAAGAAGGGGACGGCAGAGAATGAGGTCGCTGGATGGAGTCACTGAAGCAGTCGGCGTGAGCTTAAATGGACTCTGGGGGATGATAGAGGACAGGAAGGCTTGGAGGAACGTTGCCCATGGGGTCGCGAAGAATCGGACACTACTTCGCAACTAACAACAACATTCCTCTCAGAGGAGGGGAGAGGCAAAAACTATCAATGGCAAATATCCACGACAAAATGTGTTCTTGTTCAACGCCTTTTCACACCTGGAAGACCTGCCGAGGAATGTAGGAACTGGAGAACTATGCATGCTCACTTATTTTATCCTGGTTCAGTTGCAAGAAATTGCATTGTGAATTTGGCTTATTATGCAGCTTGTTTTTTCTTTTCTAGGAATAACCATTGAGGCAGAAGAATGTTCAGGCTGCTTTCCAAAAGCCATTTCTTCCTCTTTTCAATATGGCAATTTGCAAACTCAATCGTTGCACAAGCTCACGGAAATAAATCTGCCTCTCGGTGGGTGTGGAATTGGCTGCTTCGTTCTTGCAATGCGAATCTTAAAAAAAATCAGGACTTGAAAGGAAGGTCCACCTGGCTGAAATAATGTCCACAGGTTGAAAAATATCCAGCTTCTTGTTTTAACCCTGAATCGTCTGCGATGTGCATTTTCTTCTTTTTTTAAAAAGTTTTTTCTTATTCTTTTTTATAACCAAACAAGCACACAATACATCATCAATCATTCAGTGTGTCATCTAGGTGTTTCTCTTGTGTCTTCTTCTTCTTACTCCTCCGATCTTCATCATTTCTTGATTTTTTCCATTTCTTTATTATGACATTCATTTATCTATATCTCTTTTCTAACCAATTGTAAAATTGTTTCCATACCTTGTAATATTCCGAATCCTCTTTCTTTAATTATTAAAGTCAAGTCTATTCATTTCTGCACAATCTTAATATTTTTTTAATTACTTTATCTTCTGAAGGGATTTTTCTCTACTTTCCATCTTTGCGCAAATACCATCCTTGCTGCAGTTATTACATGTATAATCAAATATACCTTTTCTTTATTAATTTTCTCTGGAAGGATACCCAAAACGAACAGCTCAGGTTTCAAATCTAGCTTCTTGTTTTAAACCTGAATCATCTGCGATATGCATTTTCTCTTGGGTCTTCAGACAAGGTGATGCTTGTTGTAAGAACGGGACATCAACATTCACCTTCAGTTGTTGTGGTCTGCCAGCAGCCTGCAGCAGAGTTGGACAGCGATGAGGCTGAGGAAGAACATGGGCCAGTCCTGGAGGCTGGGGAAGGCCCGGATGAGGGCTCTGCATCAGAGGCAGAGATGGGGCCAGAGCCATCGGGGAGTGATGTGCGGACTCCGGAGCCTCCAGAGGCTGACAGTAGAAAGGCAGAGGAACAGGAGGAGCCTGTTCCTAGTGCACACATGCACAGAGCTGCCAGAAGGCAAGAGCAGCTAAAGCAAAAGGGACGACTCAGGAGTAAGGCCAGGAGATGGTTGACCCCTCCATAAGGCTTAAAAGACCAGCAACGGCTCTTGGGCTCTTTGTTGGAAAACAACATTGATAGACTTGTTCTTGTCTTGCTGCACTTATCTCTTGTTGGCATCTTCTGCTTCTGAACTTTTGCCAAGAGAAGGCTTTGGCAGTTTGCCTAATAATACCAAGGTTGGTGATTAGACTGAAGAATTTGTGTTATAAAGAGTTTGTTTTAATTTAGTTTGGACTCATTCTCAGCTGTTCTAATAAAGTCTGTTTGTTTTGGAACTGTTTGCGTCTAATACTACCTATTAGGGCCTGGATCACCACATGACTCTTCCTGAAGTTTTTTTTTTTAAAGAGTGTTTGTTTGTTTTTCTTCCTTGCTATTTGCTGAATTGCCATCAAACTGGTAGGATAAAACAAAGAAAAGTAAATTTGCAAAGAAAAATATTGGGGTTTGGGCACGTCTCTGAGTAACGTAGCAGAGTGATGGATATCAACTTTCAGCGTGCAAAATACTGCATGGCCCTTTCCCAACGGCAAAGCCAAGGAGGGCCTTGTTCTTCTAAAGGATGAAAAGGGCTCCTTAATTAAAGGAATAATCTGAATGTCATTGTTTATAAACATGTAAACACGTTGATTGCAGCCGTGTGCCTGAATTGGTCTTAATAAGCACTTAAGGGTGTGCGAATTAGCCACAGTTCATGGACTGTCCATGAGTTACTAGTCATTTAGAATGAAAGGTGGCATTCAGACATGCTAAGGGATGCTAAGAAGAGAAGGAAGGAGGCAAGGCCTTTTGAAGACTCCCAAGAGCCAAGGAAAACGTAATCTTGCAAGTCATTTAATTTTTCTTTTGCCAGATTAATTTTTAAACTCTCAGCAGACTATCTGTTGATGAAGTCTCAGTTCTTGGGGTTTTCTCCAATGGGTTTGAGAGATTACTACAATTTTGGGAACCAAGGGTATATTTCCTGCAACCCTGGTCCAGGAAAGCAGGTTTCAAGCAGATCAAGTTCTGTGTTTTTAGCCTCACCGTAATGCAGGTGAAGGGAATAAGGTACCCGCTGTGCAGAGCTAAGCAGATTTAAACTCAAGCAGGAGATCCATCTTCCCAGTGCCCGCGAAATCCCTTTGAATTCACATCTCCAGCTCGGAGGTTTTTTTTTTTTTTTTTGAAGTCTGCTCTGCAGAGAAAGAGAACAGAAGAGCAACTGGACAGCGATGTCACTTCCAATTTGAAAGTCCCCTGCTCTGGCCCAGCCAGGCAGAGGAGTTCCCTGCCATGGGTCTCAGTCTGGAGTTGGGGGCCTGAATGAAGCCTTCCATCAGCATTAGCCATGGGGGAGAAAGGGGCTGGGGGTGGGTGGGTGCGTGTGGAAGGGGTGGGGTGGGGTGGGGGAGAGGCGAGCCTTGCAAGATCCCAAGCGTGAAAAGGCTGACAGCGTGCGTAAAAAGTGGCGATTAAATGGGTGAACCGAAGTCCTGGGGGCTTTGAGGAGGTGGGGAGTGAGTACGCCCGCTCGTCTGGAGATGAAGAGAAAGTTTGGCACCTTGTTCTCAAAGGTGGCAAAGAGGTAAGTTTCCTCTAAGGCAAACACAGCTGAGGACTCTGGGAACCAGGCTGGGCAGGTTTGAGGAGGTAAGAAAAGACTAGACAGACAAGAATGAGGGAAGGAATTCCTCCAAAGTCTCTTCCAACTATGTGATTCTAGGAATATTTGAACAGATTAACGGAGATGGAAGGGACCTTGAAGGTCATCTAGTCCAACTCTACACCCAACAGGAGACCCTACACTATTTCTGACAGATGGCAGTCCAATCTCTTCTTGAAAGTCTCCAGTGATGAAGCTCCAACAACTTCTGAAGGCAAGCCATTTCACTAACAGAATAACAGAGTTGGAAGGAACCTTGTATGTCATCTACTCTAACCTCATGCCCAAGCAGGAGGCCCTACACCATTTTTGAAAGAGGGCCGTCCAAGTCCCTTCTTGAAAGCCTCCAGGGGTGGAGCTCCCAGAACTTCTGAAGGCAACTTCTGTTCCATGGGTTGATTGTTCTCATGGTCAGAAAATTCCTCCTTATTTCCAGGTTGAATCTCTCCTTCATCAGTTTCCATCCATTATTTCTTCTCTGGTCTTTGGGTGCCTTGGAAAATAGCTTGACCCCCTTCCTCCTCTCTGTGGCAGCCCCTCAAATATGGATGGGGTTTGCCATTTTCGTTTTTCAAAAGCTTTCAGTCTTGCCCAGAAGACTGGCATTTTTGAGATATCTTCTGTCTAGTTCAGGGATCGGCAACCTTAAACACTCAAAAGAGCCACAAAGGTCCTAACTGGAAGCTCCCGTTCAATTCTAGAGCTGACCAGAAGTCCGGTTCCCCCACCATAGAGTCTCCTCCTAGCACGGCGTCCTTTTTCCTCTACCTGTCCTAACCAAAAGCCCTATCAATTGCCCCATCATCCGAGCCTTCCCCAGACTCCAGGACTGGCCCACGTTCCTCCCCAACTTCCTCACTGTCCAAATGCTGCCAGTTCTGCTGGCCACTGATGGGCCACAACAGGAGGATATGAGAATCTTCATAGAGTAACTTCCTGGTAGTTGCCCATTTAAGCCTAAGGCAGGAGTCAGCAATCTGCAGCTCTGGAGCCGCATGTGGCTCTTTCATCCCTCTGCTGCGGCTCCCTGTTGCTGGTGGGCTCCACAATTAATAGGGCTTTCGGTTAGGACAGGTAGAGGAAAAAAGATGCCGTGCTAGGAGGGGACTCTATGGTGGGGGAACCAGACTTCCGGTCAGCTCCAGAATTGAATGGGGGGCTTCCGGTTAGGAGCTTTGTGGCTCTTTGAGTGTTTAAGGTTGCCGACCCCTGCCCTAAGGAGACTGACCCTGCTTGCTTACAAGCCCCCATCCCAAAGTCAGCCCAGTGTTATCACCGGTTGAGCATTGTGATTCACACCATACACATCCGAGTGATGTAAAGAAGTATTTTTTCCCCACTTATATTCTGCCTAGCTCAATTCTTATGCCCGGTCCTACTTCTCCCGTCCATTTAGAAGCATTTTGAAAGCAAGCTTGAAAGAAAGAAAAACAACAACAAAACTCCAGATTTTATTTCCCCCTTATTTGCAGATGGGAAGACCGAGCTGGAATAAATAATTCCTTCTTGAATAATAATCATCATGATGAAAACAAAACAAAGAAAAATAGAGAGTTCTGTTTCTTTTTAGCTTTTCGCAATGATTGGAAAAACTTGCGCTTTTTACTCGGGGGTGTTTATGTTTTGGGTAAATGTATTTTTAATTTTATTTTGAGCTTGCAAAGAAGAAAGGACGAAGAGCGTTTGGCTCAAGGCACCATTCAAAGCCATCCTACCAAAGCGAGCGTGCCTCAGTATTGCAAACTCCGAAGTAATGCATACCAGTCAGATCCACAGAAGAGAGAGAGAGAGAGAAGCAGAAAGAAATCTGTAAAACCATTTGTGTATATTAATTTTTGTCTAAAATTAATATTCCCGTTCAAAGTACGTATCTCTCCCTGTTCTGGAAGAGCTCATCTGGAAAACATCTGCCCCGAACCCATTGAAACCTCATTTGAAATACCCCCCTGCCTTCTCCATCCATTCCTTATAGAGGGATCCCATGGACAATTTTTTTAAAAAAATTTGATTTATATGCCGCCCTTCTCCGGAGACTCAGGGCGGCTTCCAATGCGTTAAGCAATAGCCTTCATACTTTTGTATATACTTTATACAAAGTCAGCTTATTGTCTCCACAAACTGGGTCCTCAATTTACCTACCTTAGAAAGGATGGAAGACTGAGTCAACCTTGAACCCGGTGAGATTCGAACTTGCAATAATTGCAGGCAGCTGAATGTTAATAACAGGCTTTTAGTCTGTTGAGCTATCCAGGCTCTTACCTGCCTGGTTTTCTTCCATCCCTGAACCACATTATTTGGCTCCTCTCCAAAGTGAAATCTGTGGAGATGGCCCTCGCAATCACAAAATTTTTGGAAAATACAAAACATCTTTTTGTGGGAAAAGTTAAAGACAGTGGAACAAGTTGGTGCAGCAGATTACATTTTCTTCTCCTTTTCAACTTAAAGACTTAGCAGTTCCTGAGTTCTCCCTGGAGACCATCTGTCATCTTTTGCAGATGTGAAGAGCTATCAGTAATGTTAATGGGGCTTACATGTGTATCAAGTTGGGATCTGGAGCCTCATGAGATCCCTTGGGAACCAGATCTAATGTATCAGTGACATGTAATTACTGGGCCAGCCAAAGTGGCATCTGATGTCTCTATTAAATGCCATTTGATTGTCAGTATTGTAGAGAAGATGGCTAGGTTTGTGCATCATTTTTCAACCCGGTGACTAATAAAATAACAGCAGATAATTTCAACTATTGATGATTTAGCCACGGTTCATGATTTAAAAATATTGCTTCAATTCTGCCAATTGTACTTTTACTGTGGTTAAGCCAACACTAGTTGATTATGCACAGTGAGTGCAAATTACTAATTTCTCCACCCTCTATGCCAATTCTTCTCCACCAACACTTTCAAAACCAGCTACTCATAGGTTTCAGCAGGTTCTGACTAGTTCTGGAGAACCGTAGTGGAAATTTTGAATAGTTTGGAGAACCGGTAGTAAAAATTCTAACTGGCCCCATCTGCATGTATTCTCTGCCTCCCAAGTCCCAGCTGATCGGGAGGAAATGGGGATTTTGCAGTAACCTTCCCCTGGATTGGGGAGGGAATGGAGATTTTACAATATCCTTCCCCTGCCCTGTCCACCAAGCCACGCCCACCAAGCCACATCCACAAAACCGGTAGTAGAAATTTTTGAAACCCACCAGTGAGCTACTCCAATGACACCAATGGTTCAGCCTATAATCGAGAATAAAGCTTTTAAAAAACATTTTGATGGTCAATCTGCTTTCTTTCAAAGGCCCTTGGGGGGCAAATTTGGGGTAGATCCATATCTAAAAAGATGACCTAATTGATAATATAATAGGGGAAAAATAACTTGTTGATCCACTAGAAAAGGTTTTCACCTAACATGAACTCTAATAAATAGGAGTCTCATCCAATCTTCCTCAGGTTTTGTTCTTATTTTTTTTTTTTGTCTTCCAACACTATTTGTTCTTGGTATCAGAATGACAATAGAGCCTTGAAGATCAAGATTTGGGAGCCAAAACAAAAGAGGAAGATTAGGAAAAGGGAAGACTTGATCAGGAGGGGAAATGGCTTAGCTGAAAGCTGTGAAGAGAAAATTCCTAAAGAGAGAACATTTAAGGCTGCCTTTTCTCCCCTTTCTCAAAATTGTGCTCATTGTTTCAAGGGCCCTTCAAGGAGGTTGAGTCATGGAGAGGCTGTTGGAAGGGGTGGGAGATCTAAAATGCATCTGTGAGTACATTTCAGCCAGATTCTGTGGCTGAAATAGAAGAATATAAGAAGTCGGGGCTCAACCTATTCTTCAAAACCCCTCGAAAGCAAGAGGAGAAGCAATGGATGGAAACTAAGCAAGTAGGTGTGAGCTTAAATGGACTCCAGAAGATGGTAGAGGACAGGAAGGCCTGGAGGAATGTTGTCCATGGGGTCGCGATGGATCGGACACAACTTTGCAACTAACAACAACAACAAACCATTTGCAATGGATATAAGGGTAAAGGGGAAATGGTCCTTGCTTGTCTAACGTAGGAATAGGAGAACAAAAGCTTGGATAGATTCAGCAAAGGTCATCTTTATGTCCCATCAACTTAGCACCCTACAAGTCATGTCCCAATTATGGTAGTCAGAACCAAGATTCTCCCTCAACCCAAAACATTTTTGGGAGAATTCTTGGCATAACCAAACAGATTTTGTGCTGGTACAGTTGCTATCTGTGCAGCCTAAAGGTAAAGGTAAAGGTTCCCCTCGCACACAGGAGTGGCTACTCAGGAGGAGGAGGTCTCCTCAAGAGTAAGGTTTGAGGATAATTGGCCACTTCATTAGCCTATTTAAGTTGCATGCAGTTAGTAATTTCTTGCTGGAAACAACGTGTAATTATTACAGAGCATTTTTGAAGAGTGAGTGTATTATCGTATCTTGTTTTCTGGGCTGGTTGCCAACTTTTGCCAGACTTTGTTTATTCTTGGTACGTTATAACTTTGATAAGGACCGTTGGTGTGTGTCACAATCCTTGGGAATCCGGAGCTGGGGCAGAACATCATTCTTTTTAAAGCACACCCAATGTAGCTTTAAACATCAATCTGAAGTGAATTGCAGGCTTGAATAATGTCAGGGGAAGTCACCATGATGATGTCTGCTTGAGAATGACCTAAAAAGAATGGTTACAGAAAAAAAAAAGGAACCCCTTACGTTCTTTAAATTATGGAAGATATATGAGCCTTTCTGCTCAATTTTGCAACAAGAAGCATAGATGACTCACTTTGAGACCGTACAGAAGTTTCTCCCATCCTGGTGCACTCCAGCTGTGTGGGAGGTGAACTCCCGACATATGTTGAGGGCAGTTTGCTAATCCTAAAAGTATACTATTCACCCAACGTTGGCAATAAATCATGAGAAGCTGTGATCCATCTGGAGGGATATAACTCCTTTAAAGTTCAGACGGGATAGTCTCAAAAGGAGGTGACCACAGGACACCTCTGGAGGATTAAATCAGGCTATCTAAGCATCTGGTTGGAATTTCATGCTCAACTTCAGTTTGGTGAAGGCTGCCAGCACCCCAGTTTGGAGACCCGACCTCATCCTAAATGTCTTCTGGGACATTTGCTGAGATTGAGTCCTAACTCCTGACCTTGGTTAGACTAGAAGACCTCCAAGATCCCTTCCAGCAGGGGTGAAATTCAGCAGGTTCTGACAGGTTCTGGAGAACCAGTAGGGGAAATTTTGATTAGTTCGGAGAACCGGCAAATACCACCTCTGGCTGGCCACAGAGTGGGGTGGGAATGGAGATTTTGCAGTATCCTCCCCCCAGGAGTAGGGAGGGAATGGGGATTTTGCAGTATCCTTCCAATGCAGTGAGGCGGGAATGGAGATTTTGTAGTATCCTTCCCCCAGGAGTGGGGAGGGAATGGAGATTTTGCAATATCCTTCCCTTAGAGTAAGGTGGGAATGGAGATTTTGCAATATCCTTCCCCCTGGAGTTGGGTGGGAATGGAGGTTTTGCACTCTCCTTCCCCTGCCACACCCACCAAGCCACGCCCACAGAACCGGTAGTAAAAAAAATTGAATTCCACCACTGCCTCCCAGCGCTATGATTCTATACTTCTAAACCAATGTGCTTGCTCACAGATGACGGTACCCTCGTGGTCCCTGAGAAACATTCATCCAGAAGGGCCTTCTTCAGATTCTCTCCTATCCTATTGCATTATCTCTACAGATAGATAGAAAAAGAGAATATCTGGATATTTTTTTTCCACCAAGCTGGAACCGGATGAATCAGAACGGTAGCTCCTGGGTTCCTTTGAACTTTTTGCAACCTCTTTGGCTGAAAATTAATCACCTGGATAGTGTCACCTTGAGAACATCAGAGGGTACCAACCTGGTTTCATCCATCCTGCTTTGCTTGTGAATTTAACCTTTTTTACCGGTTTCCGGTTATGGAAATTGTTGGTACCTCTAAAGAAATATGATTCAGAATAGGCAGATCGGTGGCCAGTCAGTGGCTTACAAGTCGGTGTATAATTTATTTGGAGCATTAGTCAAAGCAGCCCCTAAGTCTAGGGATCTATGCCAGTGCGTGTGAGTGTGTGTGAATATGTGTTTGAATGTGAGAGAAGGAATCAATTCATTCAACCTCAACCTTTGGAGACAAAGGGAAGGTCAGGAATTCTCCCCTCTTCTTTTGAAATGGGAGCTTGACAATGAGAGAGAGCCTCAACTCCTACTGTTCCCTCCCTTTTATGGTGTTAATATACAGTCCGCCGCGGAAAGAGGAGAAGACGGGAACTGCCTTGAATCCATCTCTGGATTTGGCCTTAGTTCTCCGCCCTCCATCCCCCCTCCCACCCCAGAGCTGCTTGCTTTGAAGAAACATGGGGTCTGCAAGAATATCCTTCTCTCTGCAGCTAACCCTCCTTTCATCTGTGAGATGTACGGGTGATAATTTGCACATCTGCAGATTTAGAGATGTAAAATGTTGGCTTCTAGGGATCTATTGAGTTAGGGTCCATTTACCCCAATATTCTCAACTCTGACCACAGTTATGTTGGATCGTAAGGATAATATCCATGGCTTCATTGTCTCTTTGGATGGCTTTTATCTTGAAGCCAGATCTGGAGAGGATAACCCTTGAACTAGAAAAGGCCTTCTGAATGTTTTCTGTAAAACAGGAGATGCCTTCCTTCCTTCCTTCTTTCCTTCCTCCCTCTCTCCCTCCCTCCCTCCCACCCTCCTTGTCCGTCCTTCCTTTCCTTCCTTCCTTCCATCTTTCCTTTTCTCCCTTCCTCCCTGTCCTTCCTGTCTTCCCTTTCTCCCTCCCTCCCTCCTTTCCTTTCTTCCCTCTCCCTCCCTCCTTTTCTCCCATCCTCCATCCTCCCTGTCTCTTTCCTTCCTTCTTCCCTCCTTTTCTCCCACCCACCTACCCTCCCTGTCCTTCCTTCCTTCCTTCCTTCATCCCCTTCCTCCCTCCCTCCCTCCTTTTCTCCTACCCTCCCTGTCCTTTCTTCCTTTCCTTCCTGCCTCCCTCCCTTCCTTTTCTACCTCCCTCTCTCCCTGTCCTTCATTTCTTCCTTTTCTCCATCCCTCCGTCTCTCTGTCCCTCTGTCCCTCCGTCCCTCTCCCCCTCAATGAGCTCCTTCTAAGCGCATTGACATGAAGGAAGCCATGCCATTAAAGACATCAAGTATAACTGGCCAAATGTGTACAATGATGCAAAATTGCACAAGAAGGTCCTCTCTCCTGAGGTGACCTCTGTCTCCAAGTATGAACTGAACTGGTGGACCTTCCAGGAGACTACGAGACCTTATTCTGGAATACCTTGGAAGGTTAAGAGCTATTGCAAATGGACCCATTTCCCAGCAGGCAAGATTTTGAACCAGCTGATAGCTCAGAATGAATTTACACATCTTTTTAAGTTCCCTGAAAGTAAGCTATCTACATAGCTTTGGTGGTAGGGAAGACTCTCTTTATCTTATCAACTCTTCTGATTTTTAAGGACTCACAGTTTGAAGCTCTTCCTTTGCTCCTCCTCTAACTGGGCCCAGCCTCCTAAACCAAACCTGCCTCCCCTCAAGCAAGGCAATTGGGGTGGGTGGTGCATTTATGGTACCCACAGCATCTTCTCCCTGCAAGCCTTCTCCATAAGGTGCACCAGGGTGGGTGGGTGGGGGGTGTTTGATCCGCAAGACATCCACAAGTCCTGTTTTCCAAGAGGCGATGCATAATGATGGAAGATCAGAGGAAGAACAGATGGAGAAAATGGAGGTGTGGGGGGGCATTTTAAAATCCAGCTTCTCTTATGGTTCGTTGCCACCTTTCTCTTCTCTCACAGTTCCCCTTTCTCATCATCCACAGATTTAGAACACAATTAGAACTGGAGAAAAAGCCATGGCTACCAACCTGCCTTCCATGGAGGACCTGTATACTCCACGAGCCAAGAAGAGGGCTGGGAAAATATTTACAGACCCCTCGCATCCTGGACATATATTGTTTCACTGACACTATGGAGCACTGCACACCAACTAGACACAAGGAACGTTTTTCCCCAACGCCATTACTCTGCTAAACAACTAATTCCCCCAAAACTGTCAAACTATTCACTAAGTCTGCATTACTATTAATCTTCTCATCGTTCCTACCACCCATCTCCTCCCACTTATGACTGTAACCTTGTTGCTGTATCCTTATGATTTATATTGATTGTTTCCTAATATGATTTGATTGCTTATTTGTTCCCTATGACTATCATTAAGTGTTGTACCTTATGATTCTTGACGAACGTTTCTTTCTTTTATGTACAATGAGAGCATATGCACCAAAGACAAATTCCTTGTGTGTCCAGTCACACTTGCCCAATAAAGAATTCTATTCTATTCTATTCTATTCTATTCTATTCTATTCTATTCTATTCTATTCTATTCTATTCTATTCTATTCTATTCTATTCTATTCTATTCTATTCTATTCTACTTTCATGGATAATAAAACAAGCCCTTTCTCAGCTTCCTGTATTCAAGCCAACTTGGGGGGAAACGTTAAAAAAAAGGGGGGGGATTTGAGCATGGTGAGTGAGAGAGGATAACAGGTTCAGGGTGTGTCCCTCTCTCCTGAACTTTTCTCTAAATTTCCCACTGAAAGTTTATATTTTAACTTAGCTGATTCGGTTTAGGGGTTCCCCGTTAGCCTCCTGACTCCAAACAACTTCATTTTATTTTATTGTTTTGTGCTTCTGATCTCTAATCTGCTCTGGGGATCGGAGGGCAGGAGTACCCATTTCCGGCCATTTGGCAGGGAAATGGAAAGTTTGGCCGAACCTGGAAAGATGTAAACAACACAGGAGCATCTTCCTGCCGATCCACAAGGATGGCGGGGGGGGGGTTCTCACAAAGACGCCCCCTCCTCTCTGTGTGTATATGTGTGAAAGGGAGAGTTTAAAGGTCAAGTGCCCTTGAGGTTTTTTTTTTTCTTATTGTGACAGGCACTTAACCCTTTTCGTGCCTTCTTATCTGTGCTGCTCCTTCCAGCAAAACATAATTTCCTGTAAAGAAACATAATTTCATGATCTGAACTATGCTATGGTAGGTAATACCGTCAATGCTGCACTGATGATGTTATCTAGTTGGGTAATGAAATGTCTGGAAGAAAAGCACCAAGTTCTGAGAGCACCAAGAACCCCACGGTCCTCCTCCTCCTCCTCCTCCTTTGTGAATTTCTGCCTCTTTTCCCCAAGTCATATTCTTTTATCATCTTTTTTCCCACTTTCGGCCTTCCATGGGTTGACGTTTTTGTTTCATTGCTTCTTTCAGAGTTCTCTGAACCTCTGACAGAGCAGTGACTTTCAAACTTGGCCAAATTTACAGAATCAGAGTGATGGGATTAATAGTCTTTACTTTACTTTATTGATTAGCCCTTCGGCCATATTGAAATGCAGAATTCCAAATTATTACTAAAGTCTACCAAATTATTACTAAAGTCTGATAAAAAACAATTTAAAATGAAATTGGAATAAAATACAATTTAAAATGAAATTGGAATAAAATACAATTTAAAACGATAGCTTGGATTAGCCTATATAGGCCACATCAAAGCACAAGGTGCAAACACACATCGCCAATAAAATCTTACACAAGCAGTTTAAAATAAGAGTAGGGTAAAATAGAGAAGCTGCAATATAATTTAATACATACATCTATAAAATAGAATAAAATGACATAACATTATATTTCGGTGTCACCCTTACAATCCCAATCAGTCCCACGTATGCAGATCTCAACCGAACCATTTTGTTCGAGTACCGTGCTGTGTTAAATGTTATTTTCAGGTTCTGGAGAGGCCACACATAAAGTAAGTTGTTTTGATATGGGGATTCCAGTGGCTCCAGGGGTGAAATGCTACCAGTTTGCACCAGTTTGAGCGAATTGGTAGCGGTGGCGTCAGGTGGTTTGGTGAAATGGTAGCGGCAGCAGCCAAGGCTCTGCCCACCTGCCCGGATGTCATTACTTCCTGGTTTTAACCAGGAAGTAACCTGTTTTTGACCCTCTGCGCATGTGTAGGTGGCTTTGTGCATGCACAGGGGGTCTAAAATCACATGACACACACAGCGTGCGCACTTCCAAACCAGTAGGGAAGGTAAGTAGATTTCATCCCTGAGTGGGTCATTCATTTAGTATATGGACCAAGATACATACTATTTGATTGGTAGTCGAAGACTTCTGAAGGGCACTAAAAATAAAGGCGAGATGCTTCAGGAACGCAATTGCAGGCTGGTCAAGAAAACAAGGAAGCGATGGAGGGTGAGTGAACACACACATACATCCCCTCCAAAGAAAAGCTTGTTCAAAGCCGATATGTTCATTCTTTTCTTTCTGTTTTTTGCCTCCTTTTAATTCTTGTGCCATTGGTGGCCCCCACACATTTCATTTCTTCCCTGCTTTGGTGAAGCTCATATCCCTAAACCAAAATCCTGCATAAAGAACAGATCCTCTCAGGCGATATTTTTGCCCTAAACGAGGAATTGCGTACATTCTTCCTGTCGTTCTTTAATAACCGGGGAAAATTTGCTGCGCTAATTTGTACATGAAGAACCCAAGAGCCCTTGACTTTTTTATGGTGTGCAAATGAGCTCTATAATTTGAGAAGGCTGGAAAAAGAAAAACGTCCGGGAATCCTACTCTGGTTGCTGAGTCTACCTAGGATGGGAAATTTCACCTCCTTTCCGAGTTGGAGCACAACTCGGCAACTGTCACTATTTTTTAAAATATTCTGCACCAGCAATTGCCTCCCGCATTGACTCAGGCTGGGCTTTTGTCACTTCCTTCCCCAGTTTGTGACAGTTCATTGTCTGCCCCTGGGTGCATCAGCTGGCATCTGAAATAGCAGAGGAGCCACGGTTGACACTGACGCTGTCCTGACGCCTGTCAGTTGGCCCCTGTCAAGCCGACCGGCAGGCTGAACAGAGAGAGTTTACAAAGGCCTGGAGACCAAGTTAGCCTGATGCAAAGGTGGCATGTTAGGTGGAGAAAGAGAGCCAGGGCAAGTTCAGAGGTCCTGGATGAAGATGGTGAGGGTGGGCAGAAAAGTCGAGCTCCTGCGGCGACAGGATGCAGAGCAAAGATGGAGATTTTCAGTCGTCCAGGTCTCATCGTTGTCCCAAAGGTGGTGCTTCTTTTTTTTTCTTTTCACACAAGACAAATTCCTTGTGTGTCCAATCACACTTGCCCAATAAAGAATTCTATTTTCTATTCTATTCTATTCTATTCTATTCTATTCTATTCTATTCTATTCTATTCTATTCTATTCTATTCTATTCTATTCTATTCTATTCTATTCTATTCTATTCTATTCTTCATTCCAATATTCTATTCTATTCTACTCTACTCTACTCCTCTACTCTACTCTACTCTACTCTACTCTACTCTACTCTACTCTACTCTACTCTACCTTACTCTATTCTATTCTATTCTTCCAAAAGGCAACTGGACTTTCTTATTTTTTTCCTTGAAGATGTTTTGCTTTTCATCCGAGAAGCTTCTTCAGTTGCATCTTTTATTCTGCTTGCAGAATGTCAAGAGTTGCACATCCTGGATATACAGTAAATAGTTTCAACTTCTACCCTAAAAATAACGTTATAGAGCATTGCACACAGGAACAAGTAGAGTAGTGGCCAAAATTGTGGAAACCTTTTGGGAAAAGTGCATTTTCTAAAACTAACTAATAACACCACTTCTTTTTGGGGGGGAGTAGTACCATAAATTTATATATTGATGGAAAGATAATTTAATCAAGAATGTAATGCAATAATTTTTATGAAGGATTTGCTATTAGAGTAACAGTTACAGTAGAAAGAAGAAAAGTGAAACATGTAGAAAAAACGAGATATACCAAAATTATCACCATGTCAGTTAATACTTAGTTGGGTAACCTTTAGCATGAATGAGGGCCTTACAACGTCTTAAGGCAGCTCTTTAAAAAAGAAGAACTTATGTTGATGAAATTATTATTTTAATAGTTGTCTTGATAGGAAAGGAAGCAGTGTTGGATGATGATGATGATGATGATGATGATGATGATCATCATCATCATCTCTTTTATTCATTAAACATGAAACTCAGTCAACCGAACATTTAAAAATGCCTCATAAATACCATTGACTGATGCTAATGGTTGATATGATTGCTGCCAGCATCCTAGGGATTAACCAAGTACTTTCTTAAAATGTACGATGTTCCGAGTAGCGCAGTTTTTTGCAGTTCCGCTGGTGTTATTGCAGGAATTTCTGGATGTGTTTTGTAAAATTCTTGGACATGGTACCAAGTGCCTCAATGACAATAGGTATCACTGTTATATGTTCATCCATAGCCGTGTAGTTTCGATGGCCAGGTTGCGATATTTCATGATTTTTTCCAGTTATTTTTCTTCGACTCTGGCATCTCCTGGTTCCGCAATGTCAATAAATTGTATGTTTCGGTTTTTGACAACTGTGATATCAATAATAATAACAATATCATCATCACCATCATCATTATTGGTTAATCTGTAGTGAGATTCACAGCCTTTGAGGCTGGTTAATAGCTCAGCAGCTCGAGTCCTAACCAAGGACCTAGGAACTGTTAAGGTATCGTCGGAGGATGTAAGCTGTTCCAAGTAAAGTGGTTTTTTGTAGAATCAAAATGTTCAAGTCCAGTAAATTTAGAATTTCTAAATAGCAGAGTAGCCCTTTGGGTATTGCTCTAAGGGCTCCAATTACAATCGGGAAAACACACAATTTCTTTTTCCACAGTTGCTCAATTTCAATTTGCAAGTCCTGATACTTTGTGATTTTTTCTTGCTGCTTATCTTCAATCCGTGCATCACTAGGTATTGCAATGTCAATGAACCATACTTTTTTCTTTTCAACTATTGTTATGTCAGGTGTGTTGTGGACCAAGTGCCTGTCAGTCTGAATTCTGAAGTCCCACAAGATCTTGAGTTTCTCATTCTCTAAAACTTTCTCAACCTGATGTTCCCAGTGATTTTTGCTGTACTCAAATCCAAACTTTTGGCACAATTTCCAGTGAATGATCTTAGCAACGGGGTCATGGCGTTGTAGATAGTCAGTTTGTGAAATTTTGCTGCATCCACTGATCAGGTGGTCAGTTGTTGTTGTTGTTGTTGTTGTTGTTGTTGTTGTTATTATTATTATTATTATTATTATTATTATTATTATTATTATTATTGCAAAAGAGCAGGAATCTGTAGTAGAAAGAAAACTCCATTGGTTTGCAAGAAATCTCTTAAAATCAAAACCCTTTTGCCTTCTCCTAAAAGATCTCTGTTTTCTCTCTTCCTGCAACTCAGGCACTTAATTCAAAAAAACAAAAACAAAAACAACCCCCCCCCCCAAAAAAAAACTTTTCTGGAGAACAAGAAGCAGTCCACTCTTAGGTAAAAAAAATAACTCTTAAGTCGGCTACTGTCAAAACAGTTGGTGTTATTTTTCTATTATCCTTTTATTTGCAAGTAAATAGAAGGTTTCAGGCATATGTTAATTGCGTGGTAAGTAGCAAAGATAAGGACTGATGGCTGTAGATTGGCAGAGAAAGGAAAATAAATGTATTGTTTAACGTTTATGGTCTATGATGCCTGTGGAAATAGCTGGCAAGCCTTCATGAATTTCTGTTGCTGTGGATCAAGAGGTTAGGAGGAATCACTTAAAGAGATCAGGCATAAAATATAGAGGTCATCTAAATGGAATAAAATGTACATTTCTCTGTTGTAGAATTATGAGCTTTGGATGAATATTTATAACACAGGGTAAAAGAACGTATGAAGGAAGTGTTTTTTAATACGTTTTTTTCTGAAAAATATGATGAGCCCTCCCGTCTTCTCTTTTTCAGTTGTTTTAAATAGCTTTGCCATCTTACATATCTCATTTTATATACTTTTATATATAAGATATGATCACTATTGCAATTTTTATATATAAGATATGATTATTGCAATCTTTCAGCTGTGCTTTTAAATCTGCAGTCAGCTGGCTAAGACAAGGCTATTGTAACATTTTTATAATGTCTTCATAACACCCCATCTTTTTAAAAATTATACTTCTGCTTGTTCCTGGACTGGTTGTAGAGCCCCAAATTATCTTTAAATACTTCTCCCTTTCTCTCTTGCCTTCTGTGGAAAAAGCAAACTCTTCTTTGGGAGGTGCAGCAAAAAAAAAATATCATGGTTTTATTTTTGGAAATATATATGTTTATACTTACATATAGACATACACACACAGAGACAGAACAAATAGGTTTTTTGGGGGAAAGTGGCTTGTGTGAAAAATGCCAGTTTTCCCTCCCTCTGCCTCGCTTTGAAAAGTTTGAATGCAGCTTTCAACTGCTGGATAATTAAAATGTAAATTTAAATATCTATGCTTGGCTTTTGTGGCGCACTCTCTCTCTCTCTCTCTCTCTCTCTTTCTTTCTCTCTCTCTCTCTCTCCCTTCCTCCTCCTCCTCTCCCCAACCCTTACTTTTAAGTTAGTTGTCTCTCCAAACATGTGGTCAGCTGTTGTATTCACATATGGTCAAATGATCAAAGTTGGAACTCTTCTCTAATTGTCCCCTGCTGTTTAGTCTTCTCTCTTCACCATCAAGGCCTCAGCAGGTGATAAGAAAGCCATGAGAATCGGGAGAGAAGGAGAATGGGCTATGGAGGGGCCCAAATCAAGCCAATAAATATTTCCAGGACATCACCCTGACAGTGTCACCCCAAAACAGAAGTCTGCTTAGTTCTCCTTCCCATCAATCTGCAATGTATTTTTGAAAGACGCCATGCAAAGATCCTTCTTCCAAAGACTTCTGCATTTGAACAAGGGCTGGTGTGTATCACACACTAAAAAAAGAGGGGTTGTTTATTTGGTTGACTAAGCTGAAGTCTCTCTCTCTCTCTCTCTCTTTTCCCCTTCCCCTCTCCCTCTCTCTCTTTCTCTCTCTTTCAAGGGAGCGCCACATGTGTGTGGAAATCCTGACAGGTCTCCTTACTAAAGCCTGTCATTGTTTGCCAAGCCAGCCACTTGGCCAGATGGCTTCCTCATTGTCACCCGTGTTTACACCTTCCAATTGGATCAAGCCAAGACCAAACGGTGTGAAGGGCTTAGGGGATTTAGGCAGAATAAATCCACATTCTGGTATTTCGGCTGGGGCTCTTCGGCGGGGCCCTCTTGCTAGGTGTCCTACAGAGGAGATGGTGGAGCAAGATGATCTCCAGGTTCCCCCCCTCCTTTTTCCCTCCTCATTCGTCTTTTCTATACCTCCAAATTGCTGGCCAGATGTTGCTGCACCGGGATGCAGGAGGAGATGCTGCCCCCCAAAAGAGAGAGGATTTCCCCCCCTCCCAACTTGGGGAAACATGTTTTTCAGGTTGCATGCCACCAGCTTTTCTCCAGCTGGGGACTCTTAAAAAGCTCGCCAATTCCTTGGATAAAAACAGCCATTCCATGGAATTCTTTTTTCTTTCTTTTTTTTTAGAATAACAGAGTTGGAAGGAACATTGGAGGTCTTCTAGTCCAACCCCCTGCTTAGGCAGGAAACCCTACACCATTTCAGACAAAGGGTTATCCAACATCTTCTTCAAAACTTCTAGTGTTGGAGCATTTACAACTTCTGGAGTCAAGTTGTTCCATGGATTAATTGTTGTAACTGTCAGGAAATTTCTCCTTAGTTCTAAATTGCTTCTCTTCTTGATTACTTTCCATCCATTGCTTCTTGTCTTTCCTTCAGGTGCTATGGAGAATAGCGTGACTCCCTCTTCTTTGGGGCAGCCCCTGAGAGATTGGAAGACTGCTATCATGTCTCCTCTAGTTCCTTCTTTTCATTAAACTAGACATACCCAGTTCCTGCAACTGTTCTTCATATGTTTCAGCCTCCAGTCGCCTAATCCTCTTTGTTGCTCTTCTCTGCACTCTTTCTAGAGTCTCCACATCTTTTTGACATCGTGGCAACCAAAACTGGATGCCGTATTCCAAGTGTGACCTTACCAAGGCATTATAAAGTGGGATTAACACTTCACATGATCTTGATTCTATCCCTCTGTTGATGCATCCCAGAACTGTGTTGGCTTTTTTGGCAGCTGCTATAATTCCCTCTTATAGATTCTGCAATATTCCCCCCTCTCCTGAAAAAAACACTTCTTCTTTTTTGGGCTTGTGGCTCAAAGTGCCTGAGAGTTTTCTTCTTCCAAAAATCACCTGGTGGTGTGTTGTTGATTTTTTCTTTTTTAAAATTGACTTTGCTGGAAGGGAAGTAGAAGAGGTCTGGAACTTCTCCAGGAGATTCCCCCCCCCCCCCAATGCCCAGGGAGTAAGTGCAACTGAGGCAGAAGCCTCACCCCTTTTATGTGGCAGGGAGTGGTGGCTGCCATCTTGACTTTTTTGACCCTTCCTGAAAAATCTTCATATTGGTAAGTGGCGTTCCCCCGGGGCTACTCCTTTTTCCCCATTGCTTTTCTGTCTGTCCCGCTGTAGTGCATATCTCCCCGATTTGGAAAAGGAACGAATTTATATCTTTCCTTGGAATTCAGTGCGGAAGCGTGGAAAACCACAACGGTTACAGACGGGTAGAGAAGGACCGAATGGGTTAAAAAAACAGGATTTGGGCCATTTCAGAACCCCAGCTAAGCATCGTGTCCCACAGACATTCTTCTGCTTTGCACAAAGCAAATTCGCTTTGATTAAAATAAATGAGAACTGGCAATCATAAAAAAAAAGAAAAGAAAAGAAAATATATGCAGGAGAAGTACATCCCATAGCACTAATTATGCTCCGAGGCAGGTTAAACATCCGTGTTAATGAGAGTTCGGTAATCTTGACAATCTCTCTGGGCTCCTTCCGACAGATGGTTTTGGAGGGGAGCAAATGGGTGTGGGGCATCTCAGAATGGGAGCTTATTTTTGTGGGTCTAATGTGCAGTCCAGGTATGGCCTTGTGATCTATTGATCATTTGTTATTAGTGGAAAAAAACCAAAAAACTTTACCTGAGCCTGCCAATCTGCCTTCCTTCCTTCCTTCCTTCCCCCCTCCCTCCCTCCCTCCCTCCCTTCCTCCTTTCTCTCTCTCTCTTTCTCTTTCTCTCTCTCCTCCCTCCCTCATTCCTCTCTCTTTCCTTCCTTCTTCCCTCCTTTCTCTCTTTCTCTTTCTCTCTTTCTCTCTCTCTCCTTCCTCCCTCCCTCCCTCCTTCTGCGCTCTCTCTCTTTCTCTCTCTTCCTCTCTCTCCTTCCTTCCTTCCTCCCTCCTTTCCTCCCTCATTTCTCCTTCCTTCTTCCCTCCTTTTCTCTCTCTTTCTCTCTCCTCCCTCCCTCCCTCCCCTCTCTCTCCTTCCTTCTTCCCTCTTCCCTCTTCCCTCTCTCTTTCTCTCTCTTTCTTTCTCTTTTTCTCTTTCCTTCCTCCTTCCCACCTTCCTCCCCCCTCTCTTTCTTTCTCTCTCCTTCCTTTCTTCCCTTCCCAGATTTATATCCCTACTAAAAATGAATGACTCAGGGAGGGCTGAAATAACCATTTAAAACATCCATGAAAAGTCACAACACAAATGAGAATATATGAAAGTGGAGATTACTGCAAAACTCAATAAATAAAATTAAGTACTCTTTGGAATAATTTGCTTTTCATTAACTTCCAATAGGGAGGGAGGGAGGGCGGGAGTGAGGGAGTTGCTAATGAAGGCCATCCCAGCACAACACACAATCACACACAGACTCTGCTTTCTTCCTCTGTCTCACACAAATACACACCTGTATATCAACAGCATGGTGTAAAGGCACCATAAAGGACCATTAAAGAAGCCCCCAGCTGGGAGTGAATAGACCTTTGCCTGAATGAATTTCAAAGCCTTGGTCCTTTTCTCTAGGTGGATCTTCAGTCATGGTTCCTCTCCTCCTCGCTTCTCCCTCCCCCGAGTGTCTCTGAAGAGTGGCCAAATCTTGATCCTTGAGGGCTCCTTGGTGCTCTCTGAGCTTGGTTGTTCTCTTGCAGACATCTATGGAGCTTCTCAGTCCTCAGGTCATGGTTGCCCCAAAGGCGCTTTTTCAAGAAGCAACTAGACTTTCTTTTGTTTTTCCTTGAAGACGTTTCACTTCTCATCCAAGAAGCTTCTTCAGTTCTGATTGAATGGTGGAGGACGAGGGGGTTTATATGCAAGGAACACGAATCCTTCCATTCTCTACATTTCGGTCAGAACTGAAGAAGCTACTTGGATGAGAAACGAAACGCCTTCAAAGGAAAAAGAAAGGAAGCCCAGTTGCCTCTTGAAAAAGCATCTTTTTGGAGAAAGACAAAGGGGATGGCAAGACTCCATATATAAACAGAGAGCAAACCTCTCTCCCTTCTAGCATTGATGATGTTACGTAGTTGGATCATCTACAAGAAAACCACCAAGCTCAGAGGGCACCAGGGACCCCTCCTTTCAACCCCCAGCTGCAGATGTTCTCCTCTGTTGATATCTTGAGTCTTCTTTCTAAAGACTTAGAGTTTTTTCTAAACTCTAAGTCTTTCTCTACAACCTTTCTTATCTGAAACTCTTCAAACCAGCCCATTCTGATGAGATAAATTGACCCCAAGTGGAATCACAGCTGAAGTAGACCTTATGCAAAGAAAATGGGCCAGAAGATTTCCCCCGTCCTTCCCTGATGAAAGATGAAGGGGTGGGGGGCTCAGAGGTGGGGGTGGGGGGAGTGTGTTGAAAGGTTTGAAGTCTCTGGATCCCCAAGTATTGTTTTTCAGAAGAGTCAAATATGCGTCTCTCTCTCTAACAAGACAAAAGAAGTTGGGTTATGATAATAGAATTCTGGTTACAGTGGAATGCTGTGATTCCCACAGGGGGAAAGATAAAAGGAAGAATAGAAAGAGAAGAAACGGTTAGATCTTTGAAGCAGGATGGGGACTTATGTTTCCCCTCTGTATTTTCTGTTACTAAACATGGGTTTTGCCACAGATATGACACAAGAATCCAGAGCAAAACTTTGAAAACCAACATGGCTGCGTCTGCCCATTTCATTAGTACTTCTGAAAGTTCAAATCAAAGTAGCTTTTGAGTTTCCTGTAGGCGCCTCGGCTGGATTTAACGCAGGGGATTTAATCCAATCGTGGCAACTTTAAGACTTGTGGACTTCACCTTCCAGAATTCTGAAAGGGGAAGTCCACCACTGGCCAGAGAATTCTGGGAGTGGAAGTCGCCCAAATTTAAAATATCCGCACTCACTGCCTACATAAGAAACTAATATATATTCAACGCTGCCTGCGTCGTTTTCTGCTGGAGGGCAGCATGTCTGAATAATTCTTTTTTCTTTTTTGGCGGCTTCTTAAGAGTAAGTGACATCAAAAAAATTGGGAGTTGAAGGAGATGGGTTGTATTTTACTTCTTTAGGATGAAAGGTGCCAAGAAAACTTGAGTTTTTCTGGGGAGATGGGTGAGGCTGTAATACAATAGCTTCGTTTATTCGCACAAAGCTCCTGATACCCAATTGCAGGATTTGGGTAGGTCTTGTCTAATGAACAGGGACATGGTGGCTCAGTGGCTAAGATACTGAGCTTGTCGATCGAAAGGTCAGCTGTTCAGCGGTTCGAATCCCTGGTGCCACGTAACGGGGTGAGCTCCGGTTCCTTGTCCCAGCTTCTGCCAACCTAGCAGTTCGAAAGCAGGTAAAAAATGCCAGTAGAAAAATAGGGACCACCTTTGGTGGGAAGGTAACTGCATTCCGTGTGCCTTTGGCATTGAGTCATGCCGGCCATATGACCACAGAGACGTCTCCGGACAGCGCTGGCTCTTCAGCTTTGAAACGGAGATGAGCACCGCCCCCTAGAGTCGGGAACGACTAACACGTATGTGCGAGGGGAATCTTTATCTTTAGCCCAATGAAAAGAATTAGGGGGGTGGGGTTGGACATTCCACATGATAGCAGTCTTCCAATATTTGAAGGATGGTCACAGAGAAGAGGGAGTCAACCTGTTTTCCAAAACATCAGAAGACAGGACAAGAAGTAATGGGTGGAAGCTCATCAAAGAGAGATTCAAGCTAGAATTATTTCATTTCACAACTATTCACATTAAAGTAGAACAGAATAGAGTTGGGAGGGACCTTGGAGTCTTCTCCAAGTAGAGAAGACTCCGAGGCTGGAGGGCTGGACTCCTTGGAGTAGAGTCCAGCCCTCTACTCAAGCAGGAGAACGTATATCATTTCAGACAAGTGAGTGACCAGTGTCTTCTTAAAAACCTCCACCGATGGAGCTCCCACAACTTCTGTTCCACTGGTTAATTGTCCTCACTGTCAGGAGGTTTCTCCTTAATACCAGGTTGCTTCTCTCTTTGATTAGTTTCCAACCACTGTTTCTTGTCCTGCCTTCTTTGATGCTTTGGAGAATAATTTGACCCTCTCTTCTATGGGGCAGCCCCTCAAATACTGAATTACTGCTATTAAATATTGTTAATTATTGTTAATTATTATTAATTCAGGTGAAATTTCCTGACAACAGGAACAAATAATGAGCGGAAAGCATGCATCCAGAAGTTGTGGGTTCTCCATCACTGGACGTTTTCAAGAAGACAGTGGACGGCCCATCCTTCTGAATCCTCCTTCCTCTCCCCCCAACTACAATTAGATGATACCAATCATCATGGAAAACAAGCTCACATTTATTTTTAGTTAAATAAGGTCTCTCTCTCTCTCTCTTTTTTTGTTCAAATTTTCTGACCTTGAGAAGCATCAACCTGTGGAACAGAAGTTGCCTTCGGAAGTTGTGGGAGCTTCATCACTGGAGGCTTTCAAGAAGAGAGTGGACTGCATTTGTCAGAAATGGTGTAGGGTCTCCGGCTTGGGTGGGTGGGGGTTGGACTAGATGACCTACAAGGTCCCTTCCAACTCTGAGTTAATCTGAATTCTTGTCAGAGAGGAGATGGCCACATGAGGAAGAATTCTACACAGTATTTTCCCCATAAGTCCCCTCTTAATTGGTTTTCAAGGAGCCATGGCTTTTGAATGCTTTTACAAACACCAGAGGTGTGAGGAATATGTGTGCCGGTTTGGCCCTCCGACAGCAACTTAATGTCTTTTTGACTAAGGCCACATGATGGGACCTGGAAAGAATTGGGGAGGGGGGTTCCTCTGATTTTCTGTGAGGCCAGAAGAGGCCAACCATGGTGTTTCTCTGTTGACTTTTCCCTCATCCTCAGTGCCAAATGGCTGAAGTTCCTTCAGGTCAGCTCTCAGCTTGAATCACCTCACAACTGTTTCCCCCCCCCCCCCCCACCTTCTTGCTTCTGTAAGACGAGGAAGAAGCAAGCCAAGACGCCCGGCATGAATTTCATTCCAAGGACTCATTATTGGCTGGCTCAAATTACAACTCCTACAGGGCCAATCTTTTTTTCCCCCCAAGTTTTTTATTTTTTTACAGACATTTTAGATGTATTTGTGTTGCAGGGTTTGTGTGCACTAAGAAAGACTCATTCAATCTCATTGTGCACATGTTGTGAATGGACAATAAAGGTTTGGATTGAACTGAAAGCTGACAACAGAGTCTAGAACAATTCGAAGAAGCAGTGGAAGATCAGACGATTGTGGAGAGACCGGGCCCAAAGAAAAGTTGGGCAGGACTGATTGGATATAGAGCTGAAATGGTATCCTATAGGACAGAGGTCGGCAACCTTAAACACTCAAAGAGCCATAAAGGTTCTAACCGGAAGCCCCCGGTCAATTCTGGAGCCGACCGGAAATCCGGTTCCCCCATCATAGTCTCCTCCTAGCACAGCATTCTTTTTCCTCTACCTGTCCTAACCGAAAGCCCTATCAAATTGTGGAGCTGACTGGCGACAGGGAGCCACAGCAGAGGGATGAAAGAGCCACATACGGCTCCAGAACCAGGGGTTGCCGACCCCTGCTATAGGGCTTCTTGGCCTGAGCAGAGGGTTAGACTAGAAGACCTCCAAGGTCCCTTCCAATGGTGTTATTCTGATAGCATCATTGTCATGTATGTGTAAATGGCCATGGGGGATGTCCTCAGATTCAAGGAAGTCGAGGACAGAAGGGAAATAAATACCTAGACTCCTTTCACTCTCATCTGTCACCCAGTCCAAGGAGACGGTGCCACAGCTGATCTTGAGGGAAACATTTTCAGAGAGCAGATGCAAATGAGCTCTTTTTTTTCCTTTTTCTTTTTTCTTTTTTAACATGGCAAAATAAACATGGACCAGCGATGGAAGCCTCTGAATGGAAACCATCTGCCGTTCACTTCAAGAAAGGCAGGACTGTAGCACTGCCTCTTCCTTTGAAAGTCAGTTAAGAAAAGTCTGGATTCTCAGGTTTTAAAGGAATTTTTGCACCCTTTCTCCCTTCAGCCCCCCACCCCCCGAACAATAACAACAAGCAAAGGAATCCTTTGAAAAAAAAATCCCAAATGCATTTTTGTTTTTATCTTCACATGATCAGCAGCTGCAACAGTTTTTTGAGCATGGAAAACAGACGGAGAGGAAGTTAGCGTGTTAACTGGCAATGCAAACTTTTATATAAGTTTGCAAACATATATATATATATATAAATGACAAGTGCCAACAGGACAAAGTTTGCATTGCCAGTTAACACGCTAACTTCCTCCCCGTCTGTTTTCTCTCTCTCTCTCTCTCTCTCTCTCTCTCTCTCTCTCTCTCTCTCAGGGATGTGGTGACTCAGTGGCTAAGACACTGAGTTTGTCGATCGAATATCTCTCTATGCTTCTATCATCTATTTTTGTCCACCTATCCATCTTTCTATTAATTTATCATCTCTCTCTCTCTCTCTCTCTCTCTCTCTCTCTCTCTCTCTCTCTCTCTAAGGGACACAGTGGCTCAGTGGCTAAGACACTGAGCTTGTCGATTGAAAGGTTGGCAGCTCAGCAGTTCGAATCCTTAGTGCCTCGTAACAGGGTGAGCTCTCGTGACTTGTCCCAGCTTCTGCCAACCTAGCAGTTCAAAAACAGGTAAAAAATGCCAAGTAGAAAAATAGGAGCCACCTTTGGTGGGAAGGTCACAGCGTTCCCTGCGCCTTTGGCATTGAGTGATGCCGGCCACATGACCATGGAGACGTCTTTGGACAGCGCTGGCTTTTCGGCTTTGAAACAGAGATGAGCACCGCCCCCTAGAGTCAGGAACGACTAGCACATATGTGCGAGGGGAACCTTTACCCCCCCTCTCTCTATATATATATATTTATATATGTATGTATGTATGTGTGTATGTATGTATGTATGTATGTATATATATTCTTTTTTTCAAATACTATTGCATTTTACCCCAAAGATTTCATAAAGACGAAGCAGTGAAACATCTGTAATGCAGCTGCCTGGGATGAAAATATTTTGTAAAATTGGGTGTGTGTGTGAAATATTCCTTAGTTTGAAAAAGTTAAAATTTTGCCTCTTTCTTGCAAGCTGGGTTAAAAGAAAGAGGAGATTTTTTTTCCTGGCCATGTGCAAAGTGCCTTTGTGGATAGTGGATTTATATCTGCAAACCCCATACAGCAGGGGCACAGCAGCTTGTGCAGCTGGCGCTCGAGTTGAAGAATGAGGAGGCTGGAGAAGAGGTGGTGCCAGAGCCAGGGATTCAGCCAGGGCCTTCAGAAGCTCCAGAAGCTCCCATAAGTGAAGAGGAAGAAGAGGAGGAGCCTCTTCTTGATGCATGGATGCGCAGAGCTGCCAAAAGGCAGGAGTGGCCCTCAGGAGGAGGTCTCCTTGAGAATAAGGCTTGGGGCTAATTGGCCACTCCCTTAGCCTATTTAAGGAGGAATGCTGACTGAAGCAATTTGCAGGGAACAACTTCATTCTCCTTCGTGTCTTGTCTTGTTTATCTTATCAGCTTCCTGCAAATTGCTTCTGGCCATTCTGCCAACCACAGTAAGCATTCAATTATTATTCTTTGAATTCTTGGTGGCTGTTAATGCAGTTAGTGGTTGTTGTAAAAAAATGGTTTATTTAGTAAATTAAGGTTTGAATGGACGTTGTATGTGCTGTGTTCTTTGGGATCCGTAGCTGGGGCAGAACACCCATGTGGGTAACATGGCTTATGAGGGAGGAAAGGGCCCCAATCCCCTTCACAAGATACACCTGGAGCTGGAGTTTAAAAGGAGAGGCAAATGGGAGGGGCGGTTGTCGGAAACAAACACTGAGTTCATCTGTTGTTTATCTGAGTTCTTAGCATCCTCCCAACTAGTTTGATTTACTGCCCTGCTACTTCACTTCTGGAACTCCTTATCTTGCTGCCCTTCTGGCTTAATTAGCTTATCTTGCCCTGTTGGATTTATGGTTGGGATTTTTGTCTGCTTACAGGTTTGTGGAAGGGTTTTTCTCCAGACTGGAGAGTAAAGGGAGGTTGGGGGCAAAGCTTAGAGCTAAATAAAGGGTCTTGTACTTATTCTTTGGCTGTGTTTCCTTTGTGCCATGCCCCGGGTCATCACACTACAATTGTCACTCTGTCTGGTTTGTCTTAGTGTCACAAACATTTGGAGCTCTAATCGTCTCCTGATTTCTGCATCTTGAAGCTTTTGACCACACCTGACAGATATTCTTGGATGCTCTTCTACTTACCCGAAAGGAAGGCAATTCTAAATTCAATGCAACAGGAGAGGAGAGGGGAAAAAAAACCAACCCAGGATTTTCAGCCAAACCTTTCTTCTTCTTTTGTGTTAACATCCAGATCAATCTTTTTTTTTTTTGACTCTCCGCATGGAAGGATCATAATTCTCCAGAGTCCCAAGGAGGCAGGGACTCCATTTCATCTTAATCTATCTCAGTTGTCTCGGTGGGAGAGAAGCTAAGATGTGTGGCATAATTCTAACTGTAAAAAAGTAAACTGTTTTCTGTACTTGCCAGCTCCCAAAGAGCCATAAATTTTGGAGCTCAAAACAGCGTGTTTCTTTTTATTCCTGTTCACCCAACGTCTGCTCCTCGAGACACACTCGCTGTTGAACTTAACAAGATGTAGGATCACCAAGGCTTCCTGGATGAGGTCCTCGGAGCTGCAAGAGGAGACACTGATGCTACCTAGTCCAACTTGTGGAATTTCTGCCGGAGAAATCCCAAGGAAAAACATTCCCAAGAATAGAATAGAATAGAATAGAACAGAACAGAATAGAATAGAATAGAATAGAATAATGGAGTTGGAAGGGACCTTGGAGGTCTTCTAGTCCAACCCCCTGCCCAGGCAGGAAACTTTACACCACTTCAGACAAATGGCTATCCAACATCTTCTTAAACATCTTCTTAAAAAGAGATCGGACAATCATTTGTCTGAAGTAATGTAGGGTTTCCTGCCTAAGCAGGGGGTTGGACTAGAAGATCTCAAAGGTCGCTTCCAACACTGTAATTCCATTCTATTCTATTCTATTCTATTCTATTCTATTCTATTCTATTCTATTCTATTCTATTCTATTCTATTCTATTCTATTCTATTCTACTCTACTCTACTCTACTCTACTCTACTCTACTCTACTCTACTCTACTCTACTCTACTCTACTCTATTTTATTCTATTCATAAGATAGACTATATTTCTGTCATACCCAGCCAGCATTGTCTAGAAGGACAAAGGAAAAGAAATCCACAAAGGTGAACGTCAATAGAATATTGGCCATTCTATAAGTTGTTCCCAGGATGGAATTTGAAGGTCACAAATCTCCCAGAACAAATTTGTCCATTCTTCAAAGAAACGGAGCACTTGGGAACAATTTTGCCCAAGAGATGGGGTTGTCAGCCATCCTGTGAAGGAGAAAATTGATGTGTTTTGCTCCAGGGAATTTTTTTTAAAGATAGAAGGTTCTGATAAACTTCAGGGAGACAGCTTAATAACTGAGGAGTCAATAACATCAAGTGTGAATGTTAAAATCTGAATTGTAGACTATCTGCTCTCTCAAGGACTTTAATAAAAAAAAGGAGGAATGCATAGCTTTCTCAGATCTGATGGAGAGAAGATTCAGCTCTGGAAAGGAAATGTAAATTGTAGATCTTCACCCAGCACCTCTTCAAAGTTGGGCATTGTCTTTTGTCTGCTGTCTGCTCTTAAGTGGACTCCGGCTTTCTAACCTATCATTTCCTCTGCACCTTTATGCAGATATGTTAAATGGACTCCCTTACACACTCTTGCTTTGAACATCTGAATGAAGACTCAATTCTCTAGAAGATACCAGCTTCTCCCAGGAGGAAGCCATGAGCACGGATGTTCATCGGAAACTGATTTACATATTACACGGTGATACAAATGAAATGGATTTTTTTCTCCTCATCCCCTAATGGGCACCAGAGGAACCAGAAGTAGATCAGTGTAAACATCATGTAATAGGAGGGAAAGGCCATATTTCTTTGTAGACGTCATAGCTTGCTCACGAGATACCGAGATGTCCATGAAGAAATCTCAGTTTGGGGCTCTGGAGAGGAAAAGTACCTTCTTCATCTTGGACTGTAGAACAAAGAAATCTACCTCTACTAAGTTTAACTATGGCTCTGTTGATTCCATCATAGTCAACACTGACTCAAAGGAAGAGCCAAGAAATTCAGAGGGAATTATTTTCCAGACTTATCTCAAATTGGGGATTGAATTTTGGACCTCCTGAACTTAAAGAAATGAGCAATTCCCCAGCTGAAAATGAGCAAATCTTCAGCTGAAAATCTTCTGGAATCTTCTCACAAAGAAAGTGTGATAATCCAACTGATAGATTCTCATGCATCATTGGTCTCCATGTTTTGATGAAAGTGATGTTTCCTATGAAAAGTCTTCAAAGTCAGTCCCTAGATATAACATCAGAATATGGCTGAGAGTCCCTAGATATAATCGGAATTGAGGGCAGGAGTATCTGAGCTTGGAAACTGTAAGACTTGTGGACTTCAACTCTCAGAGTTGAAGAATTCTGGGAGTTGAAATCTACAGGTCTTAAAGTCATCGAAGTTGGACAATCCTGGTCTAGAGAGTTCAGACCAAAGATCTGTGTATCCCTGCATTCTGTTCTCACAATGACTGGCCTTTTGGAAGTCCATCAACTAGGAACAAAAGAATTAGCAATTTACTCCTTATCTTCCTCAGCATGTGCTACTTGCATGGAAATTATACACAATCATCATATTCCTTGACTGTTGGGCCTCCAGATTGTCTAATTCTGCCTTAAACCCATCCAAGGTGACCCTTCCAATTATTATATCTTGTGGCAGAGATATCTACAGCTTCTCATTGCAGCAGCTGAAGTAAGACATTTGAAATCAGGTTGATTTGATAATCACGGGAGTTGCAAAGATCATAGACTGAGGCAGTGGTGCAATCCAATTTTTTTTCACTCCTGGTTCTGTGGACATGGCATGGTGGGCATGGCTTGGTTGGCATGGCAGGAGAAGGATACTGCAAAATCCCCATTCCTTCCCCACTCCTAGGGGAAGGATATTGCAAAATCTCCATTCTCACCCCACTCTGGGGCCAGCCAGCAGTGGTATTTGCCAGTTCTCCAAACTACTCAAAATTTCCACTACCGATTCTCCAGAACAGCAGTTACCAACTGGTGGTCCGTGGACCACTGGTAGTCCGTGAGAAAATTTTGGTGGTCCACAGAAAATATATTTGCATTTTTTTGTATTGCACTAAATCAGGGGTCCTCAAACTACAGCCCCTGAGTCAGATATGTGCAATGAACATTTTTGTTGCTGCAGAGAGTCTCCCCCTTTGGGGTCTTTTTGTGTGGGTTGGAGGGAGGGGGAGAAATTCCGACTTGGGGTCTGCTTCAACCTCCTGGTGTGGGGCCTTGGGCGAAGGCTGGAGGGAAGCACCACTGGTGGCGAAGAGCCAGAGGGCCTCATTCTATTGGGACTGCAACATGGCCTGGAACTGGCTGACCATCTCAGCCTGCTGAGCCTCCAGGTGCCGATACCTGGCCTTGCACTCTTGCAGGTCTTCCCTCTGCTTGGAAAGCCTATGCTCCTAGTCCTCAGTGAGATGTTTCTGCTGAGCCTCCTTCTTGGTCAGATCCAATTTGAACTGAGCCAGCCAACTGTTTCTCATGATGGCTACTTAGCTCCAACAACTGCTTCCTGTTGGGGCCCTAAGGAGCCCAGGTGGGCAGGCGGTGAGTGGGTGGGAGGGGAGGGGCAAGTAGAGGCTGGTGAGGCACCCTTGACATGAATGACATTGAGTTAGCCCCGCCCATCCAGTCACATGACCACCTAGCTGCGCCCATCCAGCCAGTCATTAGGCAGATCGTATTAGTGGTCCGCGGAATTTAAAAGTATGAATTTAGTGGTCCCTGAGGTCCGAAAGGTTGGTGAAGAACCTGTCCAGAACCTGTCAGAACCTGCTGAATAGCATCCCTCGATGCTGGGATCTTCAAAAGTTGATAGTTGGATAGCACTGGGGTCAAGAGCAGATAATTGGGGTGTCTGAGCATCAGGCATCCTTTGTACAGTAACAATGCCAGTTACCTGCTGTTTCTTTGGTTGAGGCTGCTTGACTTGCATTCATCTCGAAGCCCATGCTGGATGCGTAATAGACCAATTATTGACTCCCCCCTTAAAACACAGAACCAAAATATATAATTTGATTTTTTTTTAAAAAAAAAAATAATAACCCCCAAAGCGAAATGACATCTTTGTATTCCTCCCTGAAAACCTACACTAGAAAGGCCGAAGAGTTGGCTATAAAGTCACAAGGACCAGAGAAAGTAAACCTGGGAAGACAAGTCTTCCATCTGTTCATCAATACTTAAGCCCAACTGGGTGCCATTTTAATGACTCTGAACACTCCCTGTTGTTCCTAAGTACTGGAGAACATATGGTCTCATTCCCTCCTTTAACTGTGGGTTTTCTTGTTTTCGCCAGTTGGTGTCCTGCCTGCAATGTATTTTAATGTATTTGTGTGTGTGTGTGTGTGTGTGTGTGTGTGTGTGTGTGTGTAAGCTTAACTCAAGGTGGTGCTTAGTTGCTGGTGCTGTTTTTTTTTAAATTTTTTTAATTTTCTTTTAATAGAAAACATTCCACCATTCATTAAACAGTGTGTCGTCTGGGTACAAAATTTTTTGTGTGTCATAACAGTTAAAGCTTACCACCATATTCACTATTTATATCTGCTCTTATTTTAATATAAATGCTTAATACTTAAAAGATATCTACCATCGTAACATTTCTCTTCTTGACTTAACTGATTTGACTTTATTATACCTTACTTTCAAATTTACTCTCTAACCACTGACGAAATAAATCCCATAGATTGCAATAATCAGATTCTTCCTTTCTTTTAATTGCAAGTGTTAATCTATTCATTTCTGCACATTCCAATATTTACTTAATCACGTTTTCATCTGCAGGAATCTTCTTCACCTTTCCAATTCTGGGCAAATACAATTCTAGCCGCAGTTATTACATGAATAATTGTATACATTTTCTTTACTGCAATTCCTAAATGTTAAAGATCTTAAAAGGTATAGTCGGCTGGGGAAACCCCCCTCCCAAGATCTCCAAGACCTTTGTACTTGGGAAATCTCCTTTGCCCCGATTAATAATTTGATTATTGAACGCACAAACCAAATAAAACAAAATATAATTTTGACCCGGATCAATCCGCAGATGATAAATGGATAGTTAGCGGCCAATTCTGCACAATCTTTCCATTTCCTGCCTTCACAGAGGTATTCCAAAGGTTGTGTAGAGTTCAGACACACAGTATGGGTTGTCCAATGTGTTTGGCTTTGGCCAAAACCTTTTCAATTAACTGGGCACATTCCTCGCAGAATTCCAGCCCTTCTCGAAGCTTAGATGAATGCTGTTTCTGTGATGTTTGACGTGGAGCATACCCGAGTCCTAAATCAGTTGAAGATGGTCGCGCAGCAGGGTTCAGGATGGGGCCCCTTTCGGTCTAGCCAAAATACGGCGAGCGTGTTGGAAAAACCCAGATGTTCCTTTTGCAGTTGTGTGTACAAATAAAGAGAAAGCAGGAGAATGGAAGTGCACCTTGGAGGAAGGCAACTTGTCCACCATTACTCCACATGAGCTTTTGAGAAGCCCAGAATTTCCCCTTAATCCAATTGGCAGTGAATGATGGTGGTATCAAAGCTTGGGTGATGGAAAATATGGAAAAGTCAACCAGTCAACCCACCTGCAGTGGTGGGTTTCAAATTTTTTTACTACCGGTTCTGTGGGTGTGGCTTGGTGGGCGTGGTAGGGGAAGGATACTGTAATATCTCCATTCCCTCCCCAATCCAGTGGAAAGTTACTGCAAAATCCCCGTTTCCTCCCGATCAGCTGGGACTCTGGAGGCAAAGAATAGATGGGGGCGGGGACAGTCAGAGGTGGCATTTTCCAGTTCTCCAAACTACTCAAAATTTCTGCTACCGGTTCTTCAGAACTGGTCAGAACCTGCTGAAACCCACCTCTGAATTGGCAGTGAATGATGGTGCTCTCAAAGCTTGGGGAGTAGTAAATATGGAAGAGTCAACCACAACCCCTGGGAGATTGAGAGTAAAATAATAAGTGATAATATAACTCTTGGCTGGAGACGTTGGAGGATTGGCCGTCCATGATGAGACATACGTGAATGTGGCTGAACTACAACTCCTACCTCCATGGCCATTAGAAAGGGATGCTGGGATTTGTAGTTCATTTCAAGGACTACACATTCCCTCTCTGACCTAGACGTACAGGTAGTCTTTCAGGGAAGTGGTGAAATCCTGCGGTAGCGGCGGTGGCACATGGTTTGGCTCCGCCCACCCACCCGGACGTCATTACTTCCTGGTTTTAACCAGGAAGTAACCTGTTTTTGACTTTCTGCGCATGCGTAGAGAGTCACAAATTGGACCTGACGATGGTGCACGTGCTTCTGAACCGGTAGGGAAGGTAAGTAGATTTCACCCCTTGTGTAGGATCCCTTGCTTTGGTGGGGAGTTGGAAGAGATGACCTACAAGGTCCCTTCAAACTCTGTTAATCTGTTATTCTGTTAAGGCTGTGCACGCTTTTGTGACCTTTTTGGCCACGGATGTTAAGTGAGTCATGTGGTCGCTAAATGGATCCCACTTCCCCCATTGACTTTGGTTACTGGAGCTGGCTAGGAAGATCCCAAATGGTGAACAGATGACCCCCAGGGACAATGCAACTGTCATAAATACATCACCAGTTGCTAAGCATCCAAATTTTGATCACGCGACCATGGGAATGGTGTGGCGGTCGTAAGTGTGAAAATCGGTTGTAACTCACTTATTCAGGGTGGTTGTAACTTTGAATGGTGGCTAAATGATGTTTGTAAGTCGAAGATTGCCTGTGTTAAGAGCAAGAACTTACGATGTGACCGACAGTATGAGTTTCCGCCATGAATTTTTCTGATAACCCCACAGCTAAGAACTCTCACGTTCAGGAGAAAAAAAAATAAAAAGAAGAAGAGAAGAATAGTCTCCATAATGGAATATTTCTCCATGCAAATAAGTAACAGTTCCTCCCATTTGCAAATCAGCATCTATTTGGCCTCAAATAGGGATGTGATATTTTTGCATACATCTACCAGCTCAATTCTAGCTAATGCTGAGGTCTTAGAATTAGGAATGGGAATGGGAATGGGAATGGGAATGGGAATGGGAATGGGAAGGGAATAGAATAGAATAGAATAGAATAGAATAGAATAGAATAGAATAGAATAGAATAGAATAGAATAGAATAGAATTAGAGAAGGAATGGAATGGAATGGAATGGAATGGAATAGAATAGAATAGAATAGAATAGAATAGAATAGAATAGAATAGAATAGAATAGAATAGAATAGAATAGAATAGAATAGAATAGAATAGAATAGAAGGAATGGAGTGGAGTGGAGTGGAGTGGAGTGGAGTGGAGTAGAGTAGAGTAGAGTAGAGTAGAGTAGAGTAGAGTAGAGTAGAGTAGAGTAGAATAGAATAGTTGGAAGGGGCCTTGGAGGTCTTCTAGTCCAACCCCATGCTTAAGCAAGAGATTCTATACCATTTCAGACAAATGGCTGTGCAGTCTCTTCCAGTGATGAAGCACCTACAACTTCTTGTGACAAGCTGTTCCACTGGTTAATGGTCCTCACCATTAGGAAGTTTCTCCTTAATGCCAGGTTGCTGCTCTCTTTGATGAGTTTCCATCCACTGCTTCTCGTCCTGTCTTCAGGTGCTTTGGAGAATAATTTGACCCGCTCTTGTTTGGGGCAGCCCCTCAAATATTGGAATACTGCTATACGTCGCCCTTACTTCTTCTTTCCTCTAGGCTAGCCAAATTCCCTGCAGATCCCGCAACAGTTCTTCAAAGAGATCCCATTTGGCTTTCCAGATGTCAATTCTCCGCTTTAAAGAGATGCAGAGGAGACAAGGAGGAAAGCTTAAAAAAATATTTATTTAAGTAGCCACAATGCAATGATTCTTTGTAGACTTTTGGCAAGGGAGACCCCCTAAGGAGAAGGAGATACACCTGGAGAGTAATTCCTACTGGAAATTAATTCATCCCAGCTCTGAAGGCTTTTAAGAAGAGACTGGACAGCCACTTGTCTGCAATGGGTATAGGGTCTCTTGTTTGAGCAGGGGGTTGGACTTGAAGACCTCTGAGGCCTCTTCCAACTCTGTTATTACCCTTGTTACTCCCCTCCTGTGTGAGTTGCACTGGTTACCAGTGGTTTTCCGGGTCCGCTTCAAGGTGCTGGTTCTCACCTATAAGGCCCTACATGACTTAGATCCGGGATATTTGCAGGACCTTCTCCTGCCTGCCTCCCACCGTCTTGTTCGCTCACATAGGGCCGCCCTCCTCAGGATTCTGACGGCGAGCCAATGTTGTCTAGCGGTGCCCAGGGGTAGGGCATTCTCTGTGGGTGCTCCCACCCTCTGGAATGAGTTATCTACCGAGCTCCGGATGGCTCCTGATCTCCGCTCCTTCCGTCGGGACTTGAAGATTTGGCTGTTCAAGCAAATAGGCTGACTCTGATTCTGGGTTTTATTATTTATTATTAATTAATTAATAATGGCTTAGGACTTGGTTACTTACGGGACTGCCTACTACCATCAATAGCCTCCCACTGGCTGGTACGCTCTCATAGAGAGGGGCTCCTCCGGGTGCTGTTGGCCAAACAATGTCGACTGGTGGCCCCTAGGGAGAGAGCCTTCTCTGTGGGGGCACCTACTATGCCCCCACAGAGGCATAGTAGGTGCCCCCACCTACTATGTAAGGTGGGGGCACCTACTATGAGGAATGAGCTCCCCGGGGAATGAGCTCCCACCGGAGATATGGAGGATCCCGGATCTGTGCACCTTCCGCTGCGCTCTCCAGATCTTTTTATTCCACCAGACGGGCCTGGCCTAATCTTTTCCCTTTTCCCTTTTCTCTTTTAATATGTAAATTTTAATCTGTTTTTAAATGATTGGGTTGTTTTAAATTTGTCTGGGCCAAATTGTTTAATTCAGTTTTATTCTGTTTTTTTGAATTTTGTATTTATGTATTTTATTGTTTGGCTGTTTACCGCCTTGAGTCTTTCGGGAGTAGAGTGGTATATAAATCAAATAAAGATAAAGATAAAAGATTTGGTTTAAAATGGGATTTTATTGTACATGTTTCTTAACTTGTGTTCGCCGCCCTGAGTCCTTCGGGAGAAGGGCGGCGTATAAATACATGTAATAAATAAATAAATAAATATTCTGTTAAATGTGAAAAGACCATGTGGGATAAGAAAGCAAGTTTTCTGCTTTTAAAGTTTCTGAATGTTTCAATTTTAGCTCCAATAAATTTCAATCAGAACAGAGCTGGAAGGGACCTTGGAGGTCTTCTAGTCCAACCCCCTGCTTAGGCAGGAAACCCTACACCAGTTCAGACAAATGGTTACCTAACCTCTTCTAAAAAACTTCCAGTGTTCCATCCCTTTATGGAGAAGAATGAGTTTTGCAATCTTCCCATCTTTAAATGGCCCTTGGACCACAATGGAGATGCTTCCTGCTAGAGTAGGGAAGTTGGATTAGAAAACCTTCAGGGTTCCCTTCCCATCTCTGTTATTCCATTCTTCTGTCCAAATGGCATTCAGTAGGATCCACAGATTTACAAGCTGCAGACAAAACAAAACAAACAAACAAACTACAAATCCAAGTAGCTATCCAAGATAGGAGCCTGGAAAGCTCTGCAGACTAAGCATCATAATTAACATCCAGCTGTCTGCAATTACACCAGTTCGAATCTCACAGGCTTAAGGTTGATTCAGCCTTCCATCTTTTCTAAGGTAGGTAAATTGAGGACCCAGTTTGTGGGGGCAACAAGATGACTTTGTATAAATATACAAAAGTATGAAGGCGATTGCTTAACGCCTTGTAAGCCGCCCTGAGTCTCCGGAGAAGGGCGGCATATAAATCAAATTTTAAAAAAAAGATTGTATAAAACCTGAATTGCTCCAACTTTTCCCAAATGAGTGACTATCCCAAACGACTGTTTGTGTGCTAACTTTGCAGAATGCAGAAATCTGGAAGGCCACAAGATAGTAGCAGAGACACCCACAGCCAAGCCAACTCTTGAAAAAGACATTCCAGGAAGACTGTGATGGTGATAAGAAAATGCAATGTCTTTTCCTTTGCAACTCGATTCCCAAATGGCATTATGTTCTGCCATCGTGTGGCCAAGAAAGGGAACTCAATAAGCAAAGTTGTCGATATTGTAATTTGTGTTTACCAATGCAGTCTTGCTACGCATCCCAGGATAATGTGGCAGGATCCAAATTGGATTGGTTACCGGGACCAGAGTTTTAGTTTTCCGAGCTTTTGGAAATGTGTGTCACACACTTGGCTAGAAATAAGGAGAAACTTTCTGACTGTGAGAACGATCAACCCATGGAACAGAAATTGCCTTCGGAAGTTGTGGGAGCTTTATCCCTGGAGGCTTTCAAGAAGAGATTGGACTGCCATCTCTCAGAAATGTTGTAGGATCTCCTGTCTGGGTGGGAGGTTGGATTAGATGATCTCCAAGGTCCCTTCCAACTCTGTTAATCTGTAATCTGTAAAGGCTAGAGAGAAATTCCCTGAGGATGGGATCCACACGACTCCAAAAGCTTTGAAGACAAGATCTCCGGTCTCGGTGACCAACCCAGACTGGATGCTGCAAAGACATTCTTGATTTGGGAGGAAAGCAGACTGTCTTCTGTGGCTGGAGACATGAATGGCTAGATTTGGCTTGCAAGATCTCTATTCGATCCCAGCCACCCTTTCCAACCTAGGTGGCCGCACACGCTACACTCCAAACCAAAGCAATTAAGAAGCGCGGGTGATTTTCTCGGGGAGGTTAGTGATTTTATAGCCAGTTATCAGGGCGGTGCCACCCCACTGTGAACTGGGTGTGAAGTCAAGGCTAAGATTTGCATCTGGATTTTCAATAGATTCTCTGTGGCTTCAGCCATCGGGCCTATTCATCTCTCCCCTCCCCCCCACACTCTGGCACGAAACCAGTTATGGCTTCCACCTCTTTCCCACCGGTGAATTTCTCCTTTTTGTAAAAGAGTGGAAGGAAGTGAAAGCTTTCTAAGGAAGAGGGACTCGTGGGCTGAGAACTTCAGCAAGATTAAAAAGTCTGGCAGTTGGAGAAATGCATCTTGGGTTGAACGCATTTTGAATAAGAGACTCAGACCTTCTATAATCCAAGGAAATTCCATTGCTATGATCCCGAAACTTGGAGGTACAGAGAGAGAAAGAATGGGGTCTGAAGATGGACTTAAACTGGGATTCTTTGATGGAAGAATCACACACTTCTACCACCCTACTTTTCCCATCTGTCAGAGCAGGTTCATCTAGCATGTTCAACTGATAAACTAGCATGATGAAGGCTTTTAAGAAGAGGCTGGACAGCCACTTTCCAGATTAACAAAATTGGAAGGGGCCTTTTAGATCATTTAGTCCACCCCCACACCCAAGCAGGAGACTTACACCCGTGATGGTGCACCTATGGCCACAGAGAATCTATTGAAAACCCAGATGCAAATTTAATAAAATGAATAAATAAATAAATAAATGTGTGCCACAGGTGGCACACAGAGCCATCTCTGCGAGCATGCAAGCCATTGCCCTAAGTCACTTTGATCATGCATGCTCATGCACCGGCCAGCTGATTTCCAGCTGGCCCCGTCCACGCCACCCCTCCCCTCCCAGGAGTCTCCAGGCAGCCTGTTTTGGATGCCAATTAAGTGCAGGGCTTACCCAGAGGCTCTGGGAGGGTGAAAAACGGACTTCTGGAAGTCTGGAATGGGCTGTTTCCGGCCTCTGGATGGCTGGGGGAGGCCGTTTTCACCTTCCCCAGGCTCTAGAAAAGCCTCTGGAGTCTGGGGAGGGTGAAAAACGGGCCTACCGGAAGTCTGGAAACAAGCCATTTCCAGCCTCCGGAGGCTTCAGGAAGGCCTGCTAGGCCTAAAAGGAGCTCAGGGGGAATCATGCGTGCATGTGCAGGGCACAGGGGGGGTCGCACGCACATATGTAGGGGTGGTGTAGCACAGGGGGGCAGAGCTCACAGGAGGTATTGCATTATGGGTGTGGGCACGTGCGCATGCAACCCCCCCCATAATTCCCCCCGCGTAATTGCCCTCACTGCCCTACGCCGTTTCTGACAGAGGGCAGTCCAGTCTCTTCTTGAAAGCCTCCAGCGATGAAGCTCCCACAACTTCCGAAGGCAACTTCTGTTCCATGGGTTGATTTTTTCGACTGTCAGAAAAATCCTCCACATTTCAGAAACGGTATAGGGTCTCCAGCTTGAACAAGGGGTTGGACTAGAAGACCTCCAAGGCCTCCTCAAGTTCAACACTCTTATTATTCTACATTCCGACGTGAAGGCAGTCCCAACGTCTTTTGAAGCTCTCAAGTTGCCTCCTTCTTTTTGCTTCAAAGAAAGGGATGAATCTTGGCAGCCCCCCATCCTGTAGATGATTAAAGTCTACCCTTTCCCCGCCAAAGTCTGGGAAAAAAGGTTCAGAATTAACTCAGGCATTGGAGTCAATCATGCTTTACGTATAAAGGATTCTGTAAGAAAGCCAGGGTCAGGAAGAGCCGGCTGTCTCCATTGTGGCAGCAAAGGAGATGTTAAGAAACCTTCACGCCCAGTTTCTCCACCCAGCGGAAGTTCTAATGAAGACTTTCGGCACGCATCCCTTTCAAACACCCCCCCCCCCAAGCGCTTGAAGTGTGTGGCGCACAAAGAAATTCCTCCCACTTCAGATTTGTTGAGGACGGTGGGCATTTTAAATAGTCCAACCAATTTGGAAAAGGGTTGAGCATTCAATGAGCTCAGGGTGGACGCCTCCCTTCGTAATCCTTTTCTCTTTTACATTCCTATCAAATGCCTGATTCCCTGCCATTATATCGTTTTTCTTTTTTTCTTTTTTAAAAGAAAAGCTAGACATGTAAATGTCACCTATGGGAAAATAGAAACCGAACGATAAATGGGTCTCCCTACGTTGATTTCAGGATTAGATGGGATATATTATTATTATTATTATTATTATTATTATTATTATTATTATTATTATTATTAGTAGTAGTAGTAGTAGTAGTAGTAGTAGTATCTGTAGTGAAAGGCAGTTGGGATTTATACGGGTGGTGGGGGGATGTGATGATGGGGGGAGGGAGGACAGGACAGGGTCTTTGCTGAAGGACCTCTTTGAGAAGAATGAGGCTAAGCAGTTAATGATGGGGAGAAACTTGGTCCATAGAACTACCAAGAGTTGGACATCTCCTCCTCCTCCCTCTTCCTCCTTTTCCTCCTCCTCCTCCTCCTCCTCCTCCTCCTCCTCCTCCTCCTCCTCCTCCTCCTCCTTCCTCCTCCTTCTCCTCCTCTTCAACTTCTCCAAAAACCCCAATCCTTCTAACACTGATTATGTTCCCTAGTTGTGTAATGAAATGTGTGCCAGAAAACAACCAGAGAGCACCAGGGACCCCACAGTCTTCCTCCTCCTCCTCCATCATCTCCTTCTCTTCCTCCTCCATCATCCAGGTAAGACATCTTCAGTTTAATAAGGGCAGCTGAGTGGCACAAATTTATGCCATCTGAAATGTTATAAAAAGTTGGAACACACATACAATCAGAACCCCATTATAGAAATCACTGGGCACATTAAGGCTTTGCGTCGGCCTGGAGATCCCTTTACCAAGTTCAGATGGAGCATATAATCCTAGGACTCAGGGCTCTTCTTGTCCACCTCTGCTGAAGGCAGGAAATCTTCTACCATCCCTGTCAAATGGTTGTCCGATCTATTTTTTTTAAAAAAAACCCTCAGAGATGGAGCATCCACAAGTTCTACCTGGAGAATTCTGAGAGTTGAAATCCAGACATCTTTAGGTGGGCAAGGCTGAGGGACATTAACTTAAGATCTGCCTTGTACTTTTAAGCCTTGATGAGTGCTGATCTTGACCGAATCTCTCTATACTTGACTTTTGACTGTCCATTCTCTTGAGTTTGTGTTTAGGGTGGATCACAATGTCCTTCTCCCTCAATGAATGAACATTTCCCAACCTTCAAAGATTGGCCAGGGAAAGTGACTGTCCAATTCTTCCTTTTCTCTTTTCCAGTTCCCCTACTGCCTTCTTCCTGGGTGGAAAAACAACTGAGCATTTCCCACTTAACACTGGAAAAGTTATCCTGCAATCAGCCTTAGGTCCAATCCCATGACTCAAGTCTATGGCATCCTTCTCTCTCTCTTCCTCCACCCCCCATCACATCCCGTCCCTCCTTTTCATGCTGTGGCATTTCCTTCCCCCTGAAAACACCCCTTCACTCTCTCTAGCAATTAACTGCTTGAACAGTATAATAAGGAAGCAATTAAGAGGTGACAGAGAGAAATTAACACTTCATTTCACATTAAAGACAAGCTGAATATCCAGGCCATTGTGAGTTAAATCTGTCCTTGGAAACCTGTAGTGCTGAATGTATTTTTTCGCCTTCTTGAATCAGAAGCAAACTCCAAGAGCTCCCCTCCTTCTTTCCTTATGCACCCCCCTTTTTTTGTCTAGAAATATCTGAAAACAGATGACTAATTGGATGCTGTTTGCTCAAGTGGGATGCATTTGACATAGTTCGCTCTCCTCCGAAGTGCCATGGAAAAGGCAAAGTTGTTATAGTGTGTAAGTCAGAAGAAGGTTGTGCCAACCTCACTTGGATGTCATCCTTCGGTACAGAGGGGCAAACCGGAAGGAGGAAAGCCAAAATGGGGTTCCTGATAGTGAGAACAATTAACCAGTGGAACAATTTGCCTCCAGAAGTTGTGAGTACTCCAACACTGGACTTAAACTGAGATTCTTTGATGGCAATCCAATGCCTTCACCATCTCACTTTTCCCATCTGGCAGAGCTGGTTCATTTAGCATGGTAAACTGATAAAACTAGCATGGTATAGGAAGAAATGGAGGTAGTGACAGATTTTATTTTCCTGGGCTCCAAGAACACGCAGATGGGGACTGCAGCCAAGGAATTAAAAGACGCTTGCTCCTGGGGAGGAAAGCTATGGCAAATCTAGACAGCGTACTAAAAAGCAGAGACATCCCCCTGCCAACAAAAGTGTGTATAGTCAAGGCTCTGGTTTTCCCAGTTGCAATGTATGGCTATGAAAGTTGGACCATAAGAAAGGCTGAGCACCAAAGAAATGAGGCCTTTGAACTTATGGTGCTGGGGAAGACTCCTGAGAGTCTCTTAGACTGCAAGGCCATCAAACCAGTCAGTCCTAGAGGAGATCAACCCTGACTGCTCTTTAGAAGGCCAGATCCTGAAGAGGAAACTCAAATACTTGGGCCTTAATGAGAAGGAAGGACTCACTGAAGAAGAGCCTAATGCTGGGAAAGATTGAGGACAAAAGAAGAAGGGGACGACAGAGAAGGAGGTGGCTGGATGGAGTCACTGAAGCAGTTGGCATGAGCTTAAATGGACTCCAGAGGATGATAGAGGACAGGAAGGCCTAGAGGAACGTGGTCCATGGGGTTGCTATGGGTTGGACACGACTTCACAACTAACAACAACAACAAAGCCTTTAAAGAAAGGATTGGACAACCATTTGTCTGAAATGGTATAAGGTCTCCTACTTGTGCAGGTGGTTGGACTAGAAGACCTCCAAGGTATCTTCCAACTCTTATCATTTTATATTCAAATGTGAAGCCAGTCAACTTCTATCTAAGGTCTCAAGGCACATCCTTCTTTTGCTACAAGGAAAGGGTTAGTCTTGGCCATCTTGGTGGCCATCCAGTTGACGATTAATTAAGGGTTAGTCTTGGCCATCTTGGTGGCCATCCAGTTGATGATTAATTAAGGGTTAATTAACTTGGAATTCTGAATTAAGGTTCAGAATTAACTTGGAATTGGAGTCAATCATGCTTTAGGTAGAAGAAGAGACTGGACAACCATTTATCCAAAATGGTATAGGGTCTCCTGATTGAGCAGGGGATTGAGCTAGAAGGCCTCCAAGATCTCTTCCAACTGTGTTATTCTGTTCTTCTGTGTTGGGACAGATTTATCATGGATCCCTGCTCTCGGGAAACCTGGTCAAGTTCTTAAGGCTATCATCCTCCAGCAAGGCCCACCTAAAAAGGATTGTTGGCCACTATTAAGAGACTGTCACAATTGTAGGCTTAGTGTACAGAAACAGGAACTGAAATATTGGTTGAGTAAATTAACCAATGCTCATCATAATATTTTTGCAATAATATTTCACTCCCTTCTGCTTTGGAGACAAAGTAGTGCTAACTTTGTGGGTGCTTATGTTTTCCATCCCTGTCCGTTATTTGTTTCCCTCAAAATCTCTCTCTCCGCCTTTGGTGTCTTCGTTTCCTTTAGAAACTTCTTAAGGCATGAGTTGGCCCATCCTGTTAGTGAGGAGAACCTTATCACAGCTGCATTATGGCTGATGAAATTTGGCTCCACGGTGTTGAAAGCTTTTAAGATCAATTTCAGGGTCAAGTGAAAACTACTTCTCAGAGACTGATCCATATTTTAGGAGCCATCATCACCCCATTAGGCAGAAGTTACTTAGTAGAGATGACTGAGCTTTCTCCTCCAATCCTGTTAAAAACAAAACAAAACAAAACAGCCTGAATACCACTTCAAGAGATAGTTTGGCTACTTGAAATCTTTGGAAGGGGCAAACGCTTCTGGAACGATGCAACTTTGATGATGCTGGATTATTTTTGGAGAGATTTATGGCTTCTAATGTTCCTGCTAAAGAAGACCATTAGACCAATAAGGAGAATATTGGTAGTTTGGGGTTGAAATGAGGGGTCCTTGGTACTCTCTGAGGTTTGTCCTTTTCTTGCAGATGTTTCATTTACTTATTGGTTCAATTTATATGCTGCCCTTCTCCGGAGACTCAGAGCGGCTTACAATGTGTTAAGCAATGACCCAAACTAGCTAACATCATCAGTGCTAGATGGAAATGGGCTTTGTGAAGAAGGAGAATGGGAGGAGGAGGAGGAGGAGGAAGACTGTAGGGTTCTTGGTGCTCTCAGAAATGGCTTGTTTTCTTGCAGACGATTCATGACCTAACTAGGTAATACCATCAATGCTGCGAGGGAGGGAGGGAGGGAGGGAGGGAGGGAGGGAGGAGGAGGAGGAGGAGAAGGAGATTGAGGAGGACTGTGGGCTCCTTGGTGCTCTCTGAGCTCAGCTGCTTTCTTGCAGATCTTTGATGACCCAAACAAGGTAACATCATTGGTGCCAATGATGATGTTACTAAGTTTGATCAATGAAAGTTCTGCAAGAGAATCCAAAGATGTTTTTTCAGGAGGCACCTGGGCTTTCCAGAAAGTCCTGTTGCCTCTTGAAAAAGCGCCTTTGGGGCAACCATGACCTGAGCACTGAGAAGCTCCATAGATGTCTGCAAGAGAACAACCAAGCTCAGAGAGCACCAAGGAGCCCTCAAGGATCAAGATTTGGCCACTCTTCAGAGACACTTGGGGGAGGGGGAAGCAAGGAGGAGGAGAGGAACCGTGTCTGAAAGTCCACCTAGAGAAAAGGTCCAAGGCTTTGAAATTCACTCAGGCAAAAGTCTATTCACTCCCAGCTGGGGGCTTCTTTAATGGTCCTTTATGGTTTAAGGGATGCAGTGACTCAGTGGCTAAGATGCTGAGCTTGTCGATCGAAAGGTCAGCAGTTCAGTGGTTCGAATCCCTAGTGCCATGTAACGGGGTGAGCTCCCGTTCCTCGTCCCAGCTTCTGCCAACCTAGCAGTTCAAAAGCAGGTAAAAAAATGCAAGTAGAAAAACAGGGACCCCCTTTGGTGGGAAGGGAACAGCGTTCCATGCGCCTTTGGCGTTGAGTCATGCCAGCCACATGACCATGGAGACATCTTCGGACAGCGCTGGCTCTTCGGCTTTGAAACAGAGATGAGCACCGCCCCCTAGAGTTGGGAACGACTGGCACGTATGTGCGAGGGGAACCTTTATCTTTACCATGCCTTCACACCATGCCGTTTTTGTGGGGAAGATGGTGGACAGGGTATAAATGGCTCTTCCAAAAGTAAACAGGTTTTTCTTTTTCCTTCTGTTTTTGCTGTTTACTGAGTGTTTTGTTCTGGTTTCTGGTCTCTGACTGTAATAAACTGAGTTGAATTGAAAGATAACATCATGAATGCTACTTTACTATTGACTAGCAGTGATCATGATGTTGCCTAGTTTGGGTCATGAAACATTTGCAACAAAACAGCCAACAATCCGAATGGCTGACTACCGTCTCTGTATGTGACTAGATACGGGGATGCTGTGATAGTCATAAATGCGAGGACCCGTCATAAGTCACTTTTTTCACTTTTTTGATCCAGGTCATGGTTGTCCCCAAGATTGCTTTTTCAAGAGGCAACTGGGCTTTCTTTTTTTTTTCTTTTTGAAGACATTTCGCTTCTCATTCAGAAAGCTTCTTCCGCTCTGGAGAGCGGAAGAAGCTTCTGCGAGAAGCTGAAGAAGCTTCTGGGATAAGAAGCAAAACATCTTCAAAGAAAAACCAAAAAAGCCCAGTTGCCTCTTGGAAAAAAAAAAGCAGCTTTTGGGATATGATAAGCAACGTTTGGCACCTCACCATCCCTGATGTGGAGATGTTTGTCGTGGGTTATTTAGGAGCCGCTTGTCAGCGATGACCACCGATAAATCCAATCATAATTTTGGATGGATTTCATAGAAGAACCCATCAGCAGAACAGCCTCCTGGAAACCCCGCTCTTAATTTAAGCAAGGCAGGAAGGATGCTAAAGCTGCAAACCCAGCATGAATCTGTTTGCATGCTTTGGCAGGTGATTCTAGCATCCTTAACTACAACCTGTCTCAAGGCGGGATGTTTATTGTGCAAGAGAGAGCAGGGAAACACATACAGTCTGACAAGTGCGTAATTATCTTTGCCGGGTCTGATAGCGTTTTGTGATTTCCAGGTCGAGATGGAAAGCAGGTGGTTTATTTATTTATTTATTTATTTTTAGCAAGCTTTCCCTTGTGAATTGGTACCCCGGGAGAGATAGACCCACGTCAGCTGCCAACGCCACGTGAGATGGAGAAGAGATCCACCAGACAAGCAGAATAAATAATCGCAACTCGGAGAGAAAGGGTGGTTTGAACTCAACCAAACCAGGACGGAAAAACTAAACCAATGGGAAAAACTTGAATTGGGATGAGTCGAATCCCCAAAAATCAATGCTTAAGAAAAAAAGAGCCTCCAACTCTTACTCTAGTGTAGTCTGATGAAAAGAAGGACCAGGGGAGACAGAATAGCAGTGTTCCGATATCTAAAGGGTTGCCCCAAAGAAGAGGGAGTCAAGCTAATCTCCAAAGCACCTGAGGGCAGGACAAGAAGCAACGGATGGAAACTCATCAAGGAGAGAAGCAATCTAGAAATAAGGGGAAATTTCCTGACAGTGAGAACAATTCATCAGTGGAACCACTGGCCTCCAGAAGTTGTGAATGCTCCAACACTGGAAGTTTTAAAGAAGAGATTGGATAACCATTTGTCTGAAGTGGTGTAGGGTTTCCTGCCTAAGCAGGAGGTTGGACTAGAAGACCTCCAAGTTTCCTTCCAAATTCCAAATCCCACTCCCCTGCCTTACTTTATTAACTGCTCAATAAAAACCCAAAACAGTATAGGCCTGGCTTAAAATGAAAGATATGAAGGAGATCTCCAGGCCGTATAGACTAACCTTGGAAATGGAGAAAGCACCCTGAAAGAAGATAAATCATAGGGATGCAAACAAGATATGTTCACATACATTTTCTTGGAGTTAAAGACTGTGTGGTACTACTACATGATCAGAGCCAAGGACGCCTTCAACTCCAAATAAGGCAACAGTTCTGATTCTTGGTTTGAATCACAATCTACCCACTAAGTATGACTACCTTCCGTGGGTTGCCATGGATGAGATCAATTCCTGAGAAATGGATCACTCAACTGATCATTTCAAGCATGGGACATCCTACCAATGCCACCCCATTGGACGATCTTTCTCCAAGCATTCTCTTTCTATCTTTTTTTTTAAAAAAATAATTTTTATCGAGGATTTTACAATACTCAGTAAAATACTCAAGTGGGAAGGGAATGGGGATTTTGCAGTATCCTTCCCCTGCCACGCCCAGCAAGCCCCACCCACCAAGCCCCACCCACAGAACCGGAAGTAAAAAAAATTGAATTTCACCACTGCCCAAAATACCCCAGGGAATAGTACTTGGTGCAAACATTTGCTTTACATGCTTTTTCTTTCGCAACAGATTCCTAATGTGCCATGACTTTTCTCAATTTTAATACATCTGCTTACGTTTTTCTTTTCTTTTTTTTGTGGGAAGGGGTCTTTTGAGAGAGATGGATGCCCTTGTGAGCCAACAATTACAGGTTTGATAACCTTCCCCATTTTTTTTCTTCCAGCAGTTTTGAGTCATTAGCTTTGAATCCCAATCATTGTTAGTTTGGGTCCTCCATCTCTCCTCAGCCCCCAAACCCAGGTATTTTCTGCCCTTACAGTGATTGTCATTTTCGTTCTGCTTGAAAGCCTTCAGCGAATGTTACCATGGCCACGAAGGCAGAACTGGAAATAAATGAAGAGGAGGGGGTCTCTCTAGGAATCGAGGCGGTGCCAATAGGGGGACTTAGAGCCAAAAGATTTCTCCTTTACCTATGATGATCCCACAATGCTGAATTGGTCCAAATGCAGCATTGAAATGCTTCCAGTAAAAACAGAGGACATCCAAACGCAGCTGATTTAGATCTGCCTGGGAATCTTATTTCGCGGAAAATAAGGAATCTTATTTCGTGGAAATAAAAGGAATCTTATTTCGCGGAAAAAAAGAGAGGGGAAACACCCCCCCCCCCACAATTTTCCCCCAAATTATCCCCTGATAATAAGCCCAATCAGGCTTTTGAGTGCGTGGCAATAAGGTCAAGCGTTTATTTCAGGGTTCAAAAAAATATAAGACAGGGTCTTATTTTCGGGGAAACACAGTATATTATCTTAACCCAAATAGTGGCATTCTCAAGTGCAAAAACAGGAAAGGAAAATAAGATGAAATCAATTGATCCAATTAGTCTTCCCAAGTCCCGTTCCTTATGTCGGATGCGGCTAATAAATATTGCAGCCAAACTAACATGCAATCGCATGTATTATGATGGCTTCACATACGTGACCTCCCAGTGGCTTGTTTGCGGCCGATGCAACGTCCCCTCTTAACAAGACCAGAAGTCCAGTTCTACTCGAAGTAATTTCTCATCTCCAGACTGGGTTGGTGTTAACTTCACCCTACCAGTTAGAAAATTCCTGCCATGGACTTACCTATTCAGGCCCTTTATAAGTTCAACTCTTTCATTTCATTTCATTTTATTTTTTCTATCCTCGGTTTTTATTTCTTCTCTAAGTAAATATTAAGTCTGTCATTTGAACCTCCATAACTGTCTGGTTTGGCCCTGCAACCCAACAAGACAGACAGAGACTTCAGAGGATCATTAGAACTGCAGAAAAAACAATGGCTACCAACCTGCCTTCCATTGAAGACCTGTATACTACATGAGTCAAAAAGAGGGTTGTGAAAATATTTAAGACACCTCACATCATGGACATTGTTTCAACTCCTATCCTCAAAATGACACTAAAGGGCACTGCACACCAGAACAACTAGACATAGGGACAGTTTTGCCCCAAACGCCATCACTCTGCTAAACAAATAATTCCCTCAATACTTTCATACTATTTATTACATCTGCACTACCATTAATCTTCTCATCGTTTCTATCACCCATCTCCTTCCACTTATGACTGTATGACTGTAACTTTGTTGCTTGTATCAGTGGTGGGTTTCAAATTTTTTTACTACCGGTTCTGTGGGTGTGGCTTGGTGGGCGTGGACTTGTGGATGTGGCAGGGGAAGGATACTGCAAAATCTCCATTCCCTCCCCAATCCAGGGGAAGGTTACTGCAAAATCTCCATTTTCTCCCGATCAGCTGGGACTTGGGAAACAGAGAATAGATGGGGGCGGGGCAAGTCAGAATTTTTACTACTGGTTCTCTGAACTACTCAAAATTTCCTCTCCCGGTTCTCCAGAACTGGTCAGAATCTGCTGAAACTCACCTCTGGCTTGTATCCTTATGATTTATATTAATATTGTTTCCAGATTGCTTATTTGTTCCCTATGACTATCATTAAGTGTTGTACCTTATAATTCTTGATGAACGTATCTTTTCTTTTATGTACACTGAGAGCATCTACACCAAAGACAAATTCCTTGTGTGTCCAATCACACTTGGCCAATAAAAAATTCTATTCTATTCTATTCTATTCTATTCTATTCTATTCTATTCTATTCTATTCTATTCTATTCTATTCTATTCTATTCTATTCTATTCACACTTCTATCACAACAACTTAACTTAATCAGTAAATCCCCAAAGTCCAGCTTTCATTTTTTTTTCTGCCTCAAGCACAAAGTCCATAAGTGGCTTCCAAGTAGAAAAACAGCTGGATATTTATTCTTTCTTTTGGTCAAAAAGTTGATTTCGCCATCTCTGCCAACTTTTTCATTCCATCACTTCGTCCATTGTGGGGATGGAGGTTTCTTTCCATTTTTTTTTGTATATAAAGAATTGTTGCTGCAGTCAGCATGCACAGTAATAAAGTTCCAATTTATATTTCAAGTTCCTTGTCCAGGAATCCTGAAAGGAAAACCTCTGGGTTTCTACAAACCCAGAGAGATTAATCACATTTCAGTCACAGCATTTGAAAAAGGCAATAATAAATGTCGGAAGGGAAGAAAAAGGTACACCTCCCCTCCAACAGCCAACAAATAAGCAGGGATCACCACTAGACAAACAAACAGGCAGAAAATCTTTTAGTCTCTTAGAGAATGATGGAAAAAAATCTCTCTTCTCTTGAGGGATCCAACTTTTGAATTTTTGCAATGTTCTTGGAAAGTGCAACAGTGACCACTTGTGGCAGGAAATCCCCTTTCAAGAGGAAGGTTGGTTGCCAAGTTACATACAGTGGTGGCCAAAATTGTGGAAACCTTTTGGGAAAAGTGTATTTTCTAAAACCAGCTAATAGCACCACTTTTTTTGGGAGTAGTGCCATAAAATTATATATCCGTGAAAAGATAATTTAATCAAGAATGTAATGCAATAATTTCAGTGAAGGATTTGCCATTAGAATAGCAGTTACAGTATAAAGAAGAAAAGTGAAATGTAGAAAAAAACGAGATATACAAAACTTATCACCATAGAAAAAACAAGATCCTGACTAGGTGGCTCAGTGTCTAAGACACTGAGCTTGTCAATCAGAAAAGTCTGCAGTTTGGCGGTTCAAATCCCTAGTACAGATCTCCCGCTTGGACTAGATTTTTTTTTTTAATTTTTAATTTGATTTATATGCCGCCCTTCTCCGGAGACTCAGGGCGGCTTACAATGCGTTAAGCAATAGCCTTCATACTTTTGTATATTTATATTTATACAAAGTCAGCTTATTGCCCCCACAACTGGGTCCTCAATTTACCCACCTTAGAAAGGATGGAAGGCTGAGTCGACCTTGAGCCTGGCTAGGATGACCTCCAAGGTCCCTTCCGACTTTGATACTATTTTGATATACAAAAATGATCCCCATGTCAGTGAATCCTTAGTTGGGTAACCTTTAGCATGAATAACAGCCTTCCAACATCTTCCCATGGAGTGAACCAAGTCTTTTAGTTCTGCAGCTGTTATCATGTGAAACCAAGATTGAAGGATGGCTTCTATGAACTGGGTTTCATAGAAGCCATCTTGCTAGGTCGCTTCTAACTAACACGTTTCTTTAGTCCGCTCCATAGATTTTCTTTCTTTCTTTTTTTTAAAAATAATTTTTATTGAGTTTTTAAGTTTTAAAAACAAAGTAAAGAAAAATACAACAAAAAGCAAAAATACATTAAAAACACGCAACAAACATAACATTACATCATCTATTATTCTACAGCTTGCTGTATCGACATGGATATGTATTCTCTATTCTTATTCAATCTTTCATCCACGTACTTATATTTACATTAGTATCTATTTACAAAACCATCATTACCTGGTTGACACGCTTCAGCAATGTACACTTCCTAGTTTTAACCCGGTTAAATTAACATCCCGAATTGTTATTTTGATTTCTTTTTTCTAACCAATCATATAGTTCAGTGATGACCTTTTTGCCATCGCGTGCCAAAAGCGTGGGGGGTCATGTGCCCATAATTCTATGTGCCCCGCCCCCTGCGCATGCATGCAGGGCTCACCCTGCTTTTGGCACGTGATGGTACGGTGAGCTCAGTAGGCCAGTTTTTCGCCCTTCCCAGGCTCCAGAGCCTTTCTAAGAGCCTGGGGATGGTGAAAATGGCCAACTTTGCCAACTCCCAGTAAACGGACTGTTTCCGGCCTCTGGAGGGCCTCCTGTGTGTGTGAGGAAGGCCATTTTCATCTTCCCCAGGCTCCTAGAAAGACTCTAGAGCCTGGGGAGAGTGAAAAATGGGCCTTCCCCACACCCCTCAGGCCCTCCGGAGGCAGGAAACAGCCTGTTTTCCTACTTCCGGTGGGCCCAGAAAGCCCAAAAATCAGCTGGTGAGCATGCCTTGGTTCACCATCACTGTTATAGTTTATTCCACACTCTATAATAGATTTTATAGATTTTATTCTGTAATAGGCTCCATAGATTTTCAATTGGGTTAAGGTCTGGGCTATTCCCAGGCCATTCCAAGCAGTGGAATAGGATTATCTTGAAACTCCCCCCCCCCCAAAAGTGGTGTTATTAGGCATCAAATCTCAAAAATACACTTTTCCCAAAAGGTATTTTGGCCACTGTTGTATACCTTCAAACTTCTGCTCTCTAACTCCGTGTTCAATAGGTGGCGGCATTGATCAATTTTTCAGGCTGAAGAGAGTCCACGATTTTCCTAGCTAGATTGGAATTGCAGACTTGAGACTCTGAGCATGACATGCATTTCACTGGTGATGGAAACAAGAAATAGGTGGGATATTCTGGAGAGAAAGTTCAATTGTCACCTCAAAATTGAGTGGCGTGAAAGAACAAAGGAGTCCACGGGTTGGACCTTACCAGCTTGGAGAAAAGCCCAGGGAGGCTCATAATAGAGGTGTATAAAGTTGCAAAGTAATTAGAAAGAGAGTCCTGCGGTGAAGCCACAGGAGGGTGTTTCAAGAAGGCAGAATGAGAGCTCCGTAGCTTATGCCATGCAGAATTGACTTTACATATTCGTGTCACTAAGAGGGATGACGATGGCCACAAATCTAGAAAGGCATAAGAAGGACTCAGGAGGCCACGGAAGGGAAAATTATCCTGATAGCTATTGTAGCAGTGGTGAAATCCAATTTTTTTTTACTAATGGTTCTGTGGGGGTGCCTTGGTGGGGGTGCCTTGGTGGGCGTGGCAGGGGAAGGATACTGCAAAATCTCCATTCCCTCCCTACTCTGGGGCCAGCCAGAGGTGGTATTTGCCGGTTCTCCGAACTACTCAAAATTTCCACTACCGGTTTTCCAGAACCTGTCAGAACCTGAAGGATTTCACCCCTGCATTGTAGGAAGTTAGCACTCACCTAGGTTGGCAGAAGATGGGACAAGTAACAGGAGCACAACCTGTTACGCGGGGTTAGATCGATAGATAGATAGAGAGAGAGAGAGAGGGAGAGACAGACAGACAGACAGACAGATCCTTGGACTGCAAGGTGATCCAACTGGTTAGTCCTAGAGGAGATCAACCCTGGCTGCTCTTTAGAAGGCCAGATCCTGAAGAGGAAAGTCAAATATTTTGGCCACCTAATGAGAAGGAAGGACTCACTGGAGAAGAGCCTAATGCTGGGAACGATTGAGGGCAAAAGAAGAAGGGGATGGCAGAGAAAGAGGTGGCTGGATGGAATCACTGAAGCAGTTGTTGTGAGCTTAAATGGACTCCAGAGGATGGTAAAGGACAGGAAGGCCTGGAGGAACATTGTCCATGGGGTCGAGATGGGTCAGACATGACTTCACAACTAACAACAACAACAAACCATTTGCAATGGGATATAAGGATAAGGGAGAAATGGTCCTTGCTTGTCTAATGTAGGAATAGGAGAACGAAAGCTTGGTTAGATTCAGCAAAGGTTATCTTTATGTCCCATCAACCTAGCACCCTACAAGTCATATCCCAATTATGGGTAGTCAGAATCAAGATTCTCCCTCAACCCAAGAAAAATTTAGGAGAATTCTTGGCATAACCAAACAGTTTTTGTGCTGATACAGTTGCTATCTGTGTAGCCTAAAGGTAAAGGTTCCCCTCGCACAAATGTGCTAGTCATTCCCGACTCTAGGGGGCAGTGTTCATCTCCATTTCAAAGCCGAAGAGCCAGTGCTGTATGAAGATGTCTCTGTGGTCATGTGGCCGGCATGACTCAATGCCAAAGGCGCACGGAACACTGTTCCCTTCTCACCAAAGGTGGTCCCTATTTTTCTACTTGAATTTTTTGCATGCTTTCAAACTGCTAGGTTGGCAGAAGCTGGGACAAGGAATGGGAGCTCACCCCATTATGCGGCATTAGGGATTCGAACTGCTGAACTGCCGACCTTTCAATCGACAAGCACAGCATCTTAGCCACTGAGCCACTGCGTCCCTTTTATGTAGCCTACACTACTCCGAAACCCCACACCAACCATCGCTTCCCAACTCCATTTAGTGTCCTTGTAGAATTTTGGCTTTCCTTTTTGACAAAGGACTTCTTGGCCACTCCAAAGATTGTATGTTGCTTTGCCGACATTCAGTTGGCTTATTTGAGACAGATGAGAGTTTTACAGTTCCTTTTTCTTTCTTTTTTCAGATGGACGTCGGCTCCTGGGGAACACAGCTGCTTCTCCTCGTCACAAACTCATGTAGAGAGTTAGCTCCAAGAGTCCCAGTGGGAAGTATTTCTTCATGATTATCTGCAGCCGGGCCTTGCCAAATTGCAGTTTGTGTTTTCCACCCACATGGGTGTGAATCATTCTGCACTTAGTAGGGATGATATCTAAGTAAACATTGTGCAAGTTTGTTCTCCATGATCCAGTCCATTCTTTCTCTCTAGTTCTGCAAGGCTTACACACCATGCCTTTCCAAGCTCCATCTTTCCCCCAACCCTAATATCTATTCTTCTCCACTGGGTTTGATGAGCTCAGTGTTAGCCACCTCGGTGTTGTAAAATTCTCCATGCAAAGCCAAACTGAACACACCTGAAAAAGAGTTTGCAAAAGAGCACGCAAAGAAGTTTTGCGAGAAATGTCTATCTGAGTTCAGTTCCAAGTGGGGAGAAGACACTGGAAACATGGAGACTGCTTGAAAAGATGGTTTAATGGTGGACAGGACCACATGGGTTTTTTGGGACCTGGGCAAAAAAGAGCAGATGGGTGTGAGAGAGAGAGATTTATACCCTCTCCTGGGCCCGGGGTGAAATGCTACTGGTTCGCTCCGGTTTGGGAGAATCAATAATGATAAAAACTACCGGTTCGGGCGAATAGGTAGTGATAAAAACTACAGGTTTAGGCGAATCTGTAGTGATAAAAACTACTGGTTCGGGTAGTGATAAAAACTACCAGTTCGGGTAGTGATAAAAACTACTGGTTTGGGTAGTGATGGGCGAATCGGTAGTGATAAAAACTAGCAGTTCAGGTGAATTAGTAGTGATAAAAACTATCAGTTCGGGCAAATCGGTAGTGATAAAAACTACAGGTTCGAGTGAATCGGTAGTAAAAAAAAGCTACCGATTTGGTCGAACTGGTGGTTAGCATCTTGGTATTGTAAAATTATCAATGCAAAACAAAACCAAACACACCTGAAAAAGTCCAGGTGAATGCATGCCTTCCTTTCTCTTTATCAAGATCAGATCCATCATAGTTTTGCAATTTATTTACTCCTGTTCAATCTTTTGTTCTGTGGGTACCTGTAGCCGAATGAAAGACCAGGTCAGTTTGCTGAATATGGACTTTTCTAAAAGGAAGTCATTCCTGAATCAGAGGCAAATGTATTTGGCATCTAATGAATGGAACTTGAAATATTATGTATCTAGAATATCCGTTGCTGCTGATGGATGCTATAAAAAAAAAGTCTTCTGGGCTGTCCGGCCTATTTTTAAATCCACCATTCACCTGTTGGAGATATTTGTTGGAGACATTTGTTGGAGTTTTTAATTAAGGCCTTCATCATTTCATAAGCCTAGAAAAAATGCTTTGATCTGTTCGAGGAAGAAGATGATGGTTTCCAGAAATTGAAGTTTTTAGGAAATAAACCTCTCTCTCTCTCTGTGCCCCCTCCCTCCCTCCCTCCCTCTCCTCCTCTCTTCCCCCTCTCCCCCTCTCTCCCCGTCTCTCTGTTCCTCTCTCTCCTCTCTCTCCCTGTATCTCTCCTTCTCTCTCCCTCCCACCCTCCTCTCCCCCTCTCTCTCCTCTCTTCCCCTCTCTCTGTTCCTCTCACTCTCCCTGTCTCTCTCCTTCTCTCTTCCTCTTTCTGTCCCCCTTCACCTCTCTCCCTCTCATCCCTCTCCCTCTCTCTGTTCCTCCCTCTCCTCTTTCTCCCCTTCCCTATCTCTCTCCATCTCAGCGTCTCTATAGCTGTTTGATTTTAACTGCTAATTATTTTGAGTCTTTTTCTTTGTTTTAATGTCACCTTAGGAACCTTCATTTTCCATCTCAAGAATGCAATTTATACATTTCTCAGTGGTAGGCAAGAATCCCAGGAACAGAAATAATTTTGCTTGCCCAGGCTGGTTTGCTGACTTTCTTTAAGGAGAACTTTTATTATTATTTTTATTATTGAATGTCATTCTATATTTTTAAATTCCGGCAAGGGCAGCATAACCCAATCCATTGGCAGTTCATCTTATGGTTTAGTCTCCAGACCCCAAACTTCATTTTTGTTCCTCTTCTCTGCACTCTTTCTAGGGCCTACACCGTCTCTTTTGTATTGTGGGGAGCAGAATTGGACACAATATTCCAAGTGTGGTCTAATAAAGCGGTACTAACACTTCCTGTGATCTTGATGCTATCTCTCTGTTGATGCAACCTTGTTGGCTTATCTGGTCAATAATCACGGCCAATTGGTCAGTGCCAAAGAGCCAACATCCTCCCCCCTAAAACATCACGTAGGCCCTGTTTCCACTCATAGGTTTGAGAAGGCCTGCATCACACTTCCTCTGTTTCTGGATGCTAAAAATAAACTATCTAAGTTGGAAAGGGCAGTACAGCTGTGGGAGAGCAGCTAACCCTCTGATTAAGCGTCAAGTCAAATCCCAGCGGATATTAATTGGCTGAAAATAGCTGCTACGACAAACAATTATTAGTACCTGGAAAATTAATCTTAAACTTGACTTTGCACCATGAGTTTCGGGCTTGCATGTTCCCCCAAAGTCTGCAATTTCCGAATTCTTCTTCCATTGGGATCCCCATCAGTGGTGGGCTGCTACTGGTTTGCTCCAGTTCAGGAAAACTGGTAGCAGTGGTGGCAGTAGGCTCTGCCCACCTGCCCAGATGTCATCAAATATGATCTGCACATGCGCAGAAGGTTCTGCGCAGGTGCAGATGGGGCGCAGGCGCAAGGAAACCTGTTCTACCCCAGCTATGGACCCCAAAGAACGTAGCATACACAAACTCTATACAAACTTTATTTTACTCAAATAACTTAGTCTTTATGAACCAAAGGCTGTTAATAAACTGTCTTAACAGCCTACCAGAATTCTAAGATAAGGTAATCACAGTCTTACTAGAATTGGCAGAAAGCCCAGAAACAATTTTGCAGAGAATCTAGACACGAAAGAGATTGAACTGAAGTTGTTCTCTACAGCTTGTTGCAAGTGGTGTTCCTTCTTAAATAGGCTAAGGGAGTGGCCAATTAGCCCCAAGCCTTACCCTCAAGGAGACCTCCTCCTGAGGAACCCCTCCTGCCTTTTGGCAGCTCTGCATGTCCGTGGCTCCTCCTCTTCGTCCTCTTCACTTAAAGGAGCTTCTGGAGGTTTTGAAGGCCCTGGCTGAATCCCTGCCTCTGGCACCACATCTTCTCCAGCCTCCTCACTGTCCGACTAAAGCGCCAGCTGCACAGGCTGTTGGCGCAGCACCACACCAGCCTCCTTGTTGTCGGAATCAGCTACAATCTGCACAGGCCACTGATGGACCACAACAAAACCAGTAGCAAAGGTAAGGGAAACCCACCCCTGATCCCCATATTTTTCCCCCCACCTGTGAAGAGAGGGGAGTCATTCCAACTTTCCAAAATTGAGCACCTCAGAGGAAGGGAAGTTGTGGGGGTTTCTCCTGATTCGAAGGCATTGAAGGTGGGTCCATTTTTGCAGCCTCCGGGCCTTCTTTTAATCAAGTAAGCAGCTATTTCAGCCAATTGGGGATCCCTGCATACGGGTGATTTTTGCAGATGCCAGGCGCCGTTTAATCGAATCGGCAGCTCTCTGGGAGCCAATCACGGCTCCCCCCGGTAGATAATTTTGTCGAAGGAAAAACTGCTTTTAATCAAACAGACAGCTGGTCAGTTTCCCTGTGTTCATGGTTAATTTTGCAGATACAAAAGGCTCTTTGCCATTAGCACAAATCTGTAGCTTTTTCTAACTCCGTAGTGGGCAGAATTATGGCATTGGGTCAGACCCTGAAAGGAACGAAATATTGGATAATGTTAAAGGGTTTCAAAGCCACCATATCCCTATGTTTGAGTTCCTCCACATTTTAAAAATGTTTTGGGGTTCAGCACCTGTTTTCTGAGCTCGGCACGCCTGCAGACGAGAGCAGGCTAGAGAGAGAAAATTCCATTAGTCTCCCATAGCCGTATTAAGCCGCGACTGTTGCTAATGCTAAGACGCCGGGAATGATTTTTCTCGAAGGCCAGAAAACAGCAAAGAGGAGCAGCAGAGAGTCCTTCTGGATAAATATTTAATGCCGCCTTATTGATTTGATGTTGCTATCCAATGTTATCGTAAGCGCTCCGAGGCTTAGCCCTACCTTGGACAGCAGCTCTTACCAAGCTGTTTCCAGCCAGCGATGCTCGGTTGATTTCATAAACACCCTTCTGGGAATCGTCTTTTTTCAAGTGATAAAACTTTATGGTTGCCAAGGGGAGGGGAGCTATCACTACTGGTGAGAGAGAGGGGGGGGGGAAGGGAGGGAGGAAGAGAGAGAGAGAGAGAGAGAGAGAGATAGAGGGAGAGAGAGAGAGAGAGAGATTGGTTTTCTTCTTCTCCTTTTGCTGCATCCCCTGAATGAGTTGGCTAAAAATGGCAACCTGCCCCCCCCCCAAATTTCCATGTAATGGATTTAATCAAAACTAGGGTCCCAGAGTGTGGTTTTTTTCCCCCCAGCAAGCTGAGCTCAGAGAGAACCAAGGAACCCACAGTCACATTCCTCGATTCATCCTCTTCCTCCTCCCATTCTCCTTCTTCACAAACCCCATTCCCTTCTAGCACTGATGATGTTACCTAGCTGGGTCATGAAACATTTGCAAGAAAGCAACTGAGCTCAGAGAGCACCAAGGACCCCTCATTTCATGCCCGAGCTACATTCTAGTTATTTATTCCCTCAACCTTTGTGGGAGCCAGGATGCCCTGATTTGCAGTTCTTAAAGCCTAATTTTGTCTTAAAGCGTAACCCCCACCTTCTCTGCATGGCCACCTCACCACCTGCAGCCCTCGGCTTGCAAGGCCACCAGCCTCCAATCCCGGTCTTAGAGATCTGTGGACACCTGCCCCAGGTTTGTGTCATGCCTTTTGTGCTACAGGAGATCATATTTTCTGGAAGCCCCCAGGAGATGAAGGGTTAGAAAACACGTTGACTTCCCCTGAATCTTCTTCTAGTAACCAGGAGTTCCAAAGTTCAGGATTTGATCTTACTTTTTTTTTCCTTGGCCTTTTGTTTGAGGTTCTAGCTTGCTTCTCAGCTCTGTTATTCGGTGTCATGCCCCTGTCTGAGATGGAAGAGGAACAGCTGACAGAGAGTGGCTCCGTTGGCTGTGAAGGAAACTGGGGAAGAGCAAAGTCAGGCTGGGGAGAGCAGGGAGAGTTAGAACAAGGGAGAGGGGATTCTGATGAAAACCAAAGCCCACCCCTTCCTCATCCTAGGGTAGTGATGGCTAACCTTTTTGCCGTCGCGTGCCAAAAGCGGGAGGGACCACTGGGGAGGGGGGTCGCACACGTGTGTGCCCACACCTATAATTCAATGTGCCCCGCCTCCGTCCATGCACACACAACCCCCCTGTGTTCCCCTGCTTTTGGCACCTAATGGCCCCATGGGCCCAGTAGGGCCGTTTTTCACCTTCCCCGGGCTCCAGAAACTTTCTTGGAGCCTGGGGAGGGCGAAAACAGCCACCCGCCCGGAGGCCCTCCAGAGGCCGGGAACAGCTTGTTTCCCAACTCCCAGTGGGCCTAGAAGGCCCGAAAATCAGCTGGCTGGCACACACATGCACGCTGGAGCTGTGCTAGGGCAATGCTCACGTGCCTACAGATTGGCTCCATGTGCCAGCTGTGGCACGCGTGCCATAGGTTTACCGTCACAATCCTAGGACATGCAGGGAAGAATAGAGAAGAGAGCAACATGGCTTACGAGGGAGGACAAGGCCCCGATCCCCTTCACAAGATACACCTGGAGCTGGAGTTTAAAAGGAGAGGCAAATGGGAGGGGTGGTTGTCGGGAACAAACCCTGAGTTCATCTGGTGTTTATCTGAGTTGCTGGCATCCTCCCAACTGGTTTGATTTACTGCCGTGCTACCTCACTTCTGGAAGTCCTTATCTTGCTGCCCTGCCGGACTAATTACGTTATCTTGCCCTGTTGGATTTATGGTTGGAATTTTTCTGGGACTGAAGTATTGTCAGCCAAAGACTATTACAGGTTGGTGGAAGAGCTCTCTCCAGGCCGGAGAGTTGAAAGGGATGTTGGGGGCACAGTGGGTGACAATAAAGGGACTCATATCGGTTCTCTGGCTTGTGTTCCCCTTGTGTCACATCCTGGATCATCTCACACTCAGGTTCCCCCTTTAGACTTGATTCACCCCTTGATTCAGTTGAAAAATGAAATTGCCCAGGGGTGAAATCTATTTACCTTCTCTACCAGTTCGGAAGTGCATGCGCCCACGCATCATGTCCATGCTTCGACCCTCTGTGCATGCACAAACCTTTCTGTGCATGCACAGAGGGTAAAAAACAGGTTACTTCCTGATTAAAACCAGGAAGTAATGACAACCGGGCAGGTGGATGGAGCCTCATGCTATCTCCTCTCAAAACCGAACCGATCTGAACTGGTAGCATTTCTCCCCCGAAATTTACAGGTTTACTTAACCTATTTTGGTTCCTGTAATGGAAGAAGAACATGTATTGTTCTCCAACTAAGCCTGTTTTTTCTTATTCAGCTACCTAAGGCAGAAAAAAAAAATCCTTCCTCATTTCTCCGTGGAGGCAAAGCACGAAGTAGCTAACTCTTTGTTCCCTCAGGCAACCGATTTATTCTACGTATGCGTAGTTCTTCTCCTCGTTCTGCCGAGATAAGAGGTGCAGATGATTAGGCAATTAAAAAAAAAAAAGAACGAGAGAAGTGGGGACTATCTGATTGATAAAGTGGCTTTACGGCGTGAAACTTTTTATGTCAGCAGATTCTTTAAAAAAATACTTTTGAAGCACCTACGCAGAAGAGCTGTAGAAGACATCTTGAAGGAGAGCATCCATTTCCCTCAAGGTGGGGTGGGGGTGTGGGTGAAAGACTCCACTTTTGCAACCCCCAAGAGATGAGAGATCCTTCCCTCTTTCCTTAAACCAGCAGCCGAGAGGCAGAGAGCGCTTTTGATTAATTGCCAAACCAAATGAAAATGCATTTATTTAATTAGCGTCCTGTTGCACTGTGTGAGCAAATGGCCCGGTATTTGTCTTTCGGTTGAAACAGCCTTGGGTAGAAAGCTTTTTTCTGCAAAAAAAAAAAAAAGTGGACCATCTCCAAATGCCCCATGAATAATTGTACTCAGGTAGTCCTTGGCTTACAACACTTCATTTAGTGACCATTCCAAGTTACGCCGGCGCTGAAGAAAAGTGATTTTTTGACCATTTTTTCAGACTGCTGCCACCGCCTCCCCACGGTCGTCATGTGATCAAAATCCACACGTTTGGCAACTGATTCCTATTTATGTTGGTGACCTTTGACGACTTTCTGACAAGCACAGTCAATGGGGAAGCCAGATTCACTTAACAACCATGTTGCTAACTGAACAACTGCAGTGATTCACTCAAAAAAGCCGTAAAAAGGGGGGAGGAAATTCACTGAACTAAAGCCTCACTTAGCAACAGAAAGTTTTGGCTCGATTGTGGTCGTACGTTGAGGTCTACCTCTCCGTTCATTGTGGTCTTGCAAAACCTTTACAAATACGTGTGCAGCAGGGGTGAAATCCAGCAGGTTCTGGCGAACTGGTAGCGGAAATTATGAGTAGTTTGGAGAACCGGCAAATGCCACCTCTGGCTGGCCCCAGAGTGGGGAGGGAATGGGGATTTTGCAATATGTTCACCTAGGAGTGGGGTGGGAATGAAGATTTTGCAATGTCCTTCCCCTGCCATGCCCACCAAGCCACACCCACAGAACCAGTAGGGAAAAATTTTGGATTTCACCCCTGGTGTTGCAGTGTTTTTCTATACTGTCCCACGAAGCAAACCTTCCTAGTTATTCTTCCAAACGAATTTCAGCTTTGTAGGACCTAAGACAGTGATGACAAAAATTGTGTGGAAACCTCGCGCTTGCTCGCTCATTGAGGCTGCACTCTGGAAAAGCCGAACACTTTTAGCTTTCTAGTGTGCTAGAAAGCTAAAAGGCTTTCTAGCACACATGCGTGCCCAAAGATCAGCTGGCTGGTGCGCATGGACAGGTTGGTTTTCGGCACTGTTGTGCGTGCGAATGGATTGTGCCCTGGAAAAGCCAAACTTCCGGGTTCTGGCACGCACGAGCAGCCGACAATCAGCTGGCTGTGTGCATGTGCACGGTTGTTTTCAGTATTGCTGCCCGTGCGAAGGACAGCTGATTGTTGCGCGACCAATGCGTGCCAGAAACCCAGAAGACAAACAGGCAAGGTTGTGCGTGGTGGGTGACATGGCTTCGTGTGCCATTTTGGGCATGCGTGCCAGAGGTTTGCCATCACGATCCTAGGAATATTTGGAGATTGCACACCAAGGAGAGGTGATTTTGGGCTATTAAACTGAGAAAGGCACGGAACAGCCCTAGAGACCACTTACTTTGGCTGATGCTTCATGCTTCTCCTCACAGGTTGCCATGGTGCATAGGTCCCATCAACTCACCTGAGCTGCTGCTGCTACGCCTTTCAAGTATTGTTCCCAAGTAGTTCACTCCTTCAAAACAGATCCGCTTTGGCTGATGAGCGAGGCTAAGCTAAAAGTCTCCAGATAAATATTTGAAAAATAAAGAGTATAGATTGTAAATTAGGGACGAGGTAGCTCAGTGGCTAAGACACTGAGCTTGTCGATGGAAAGGTTGGCAGTTCAGCGGTTCGAATCCCTAGTGCTACGTAATGGGCTGAGTTCCCGTTACTTGTCCCAGCTTCTGCCAACCTAGCAGTTTGAAAGGACGTAAAAAATGCCAGTAGAAAAATAGGGACCACCTTTGGTGGGAAGGTAACAGCATTCTGTGCATCTTTGGCATTGAGTCATGCCGGCCACATGACCACAGAGACGACTTCGGACAGCGCTGGCTCTTCGGCTTTGAAACGGAGATGAGCACCGCCCCCTAGAGACGGGAACGACTAGCACATATGTGCGAAGGGAACTTTTACCTTTATAGATTGTAAACAAGAATTATTATTGTTAGGCATAATGCCAGAAAAAAATACGATAAAGAGAATGTATGTTTGATATTGCTTATTTTAACAGCAGCAAGAATTGTATTTGCACAACATTGGAAAAGCGAGGAAACACCTACGGAAGAAGATATAGTTAAAAAAAAATATTAGACTATGCAGAAAAGGACAGGTTAACACTGCAGATAAAAGGAAAAGAAGACAGAGAATATTTTCGAACTTACGACTGCTCCTGGAAGCACGAAGCCGAGAACACCAGCCTGAAGATGACGAATGAGACTTCGTCGAAACGTCGCCAAGATACCTCCAATTCTACGCGGGAGAAGACCCGAATAACCAAAGACATACATACATATATATATATATATATATATATATATATATATATATATATATATATATATATATATATATATATATATATATATATATATATATATATATATATATATATATATTGTCAAAGCACATGGTCTACCCCAATATGGAAGGGAGCATACTGCTTCCCTTTTGCCTTTCTGCTCCAATCCAGGAGCCCTCAAACAAATAAATAAATGTAAATTCTGTAGCTGCAAGTTAGTTTGGAGTGTAGTCTATTCCACCTACTCTTTCGATCTGAAACGTTTAGCTCAGCTCAGCCTCCTCCCCCGTGGCTTTCCTGACTAACAAAATGTTTGAATATAACCTTAGTATCATATGTACTCTAAATCTGTGTGCCAGAGAAAGTCATCTAACAGTAACATCTACCATTTTATTAAAACGGGCAAGCTAGTGTGAATCAGAGATGCCCTGCTGTTAAAAGTAAATATAGCCAGAGAATGGTCAACCAAATGTTTCTCCGGGATAAAATTACAGAGATCGAAGGCATTCATGAATATACATGAAGATGAATATACATTTGATCGTTGACAAGGATTGTTTTACAACTGGTAAATAATGCAGATGGGAGATAGGCAGGAATCTGGGCATCTCTCTGTCCAAAAAGAGAACGTTTGTTTACTTTATTGTCATTGCACCTCATACAACGAAATTAAATGCCATTTTCAGTGTACACCAATACATAAGAAAACTATATAAAAATAAAACACAAACACACATCCTTCACATTCTATACAATTGAATCAAAAAAACCCTGATATTGCATTAATATTGCACTATATAGTTACTGCTCTGGGATAGAAGTTGCTTTTCAGCCTGTTTGTCCTTGTTTTTATTGTCCTGTACCGTCTGCCAGATGGTAATAGTTCAAAAAAAAAAAAAAAAAGGGTGAGATCCAGGATGAGATGTATCTTTAAGAACGTTTTGAACTTTCTTAAGGCAGTGGGAGCTATAAAGCTCTTCCAAGGAGGGGAGAGGGCAACCCATGATGCTCTGGGCAATGACTTGGACCCTCTGGACCGCTGTCCTATCTGCCACTGTGCAATTGGCAAACCAGACACAGGTGCAGTAATATAATTAAAATACTCTCTATGGTGCAGAGGTAGAAGGCCGCCAGCAGTGTTTCATTCAGTTGTTGTTTCCTGAGAAGTCTCAGGTAGTAGAATCTCTGCTGGGCCCTTTTGACCAAGGCTGCAATGTGAGCGCCCCAGATCAAGTCCTCTTTTATGATAACGCCCAAAACCTTAAAACTGGCCACTTACTCCACTCCAGTGTGAAACCCTGCCGTTTTTTTCCAGCTCATGCGAGCCGGTAGGGCCAGTGGCGCATGGTTCAGTGAAATGGTAGCAGCGGCAGCACGAGGCTCCGCCCACCCGCCTAGACATTGTTACTTCCTGGTTTTAACCAGGAAGTAACCCGTTTTTGACCCCCTGCCAGGGGTGGGTTCTATTTACCTTTACTACCAGTTTGCATTGTGTGCACACGCTCTTCTGTGCATGCGCAGATCACCTATGATGACATCCAGGTCAGTGAGTGGAGCCTCCCGCCAACTTTACTACCGGTTCTAGCAAACTGGTCCCAACCGGGGGCAACTCACCATTGCCCTCTCACACAGGTGCAGAGGGTCTATAATCGGATGTGATGATGGTGCACGCACGAGCAGAGGGAGCCTGTGTGCACAGCACGCACACTTCTGAATCAGTAGGGAAGGTAAGTAGATTTCACCCCTGCTCTACTCAGTCTCCATTGATAACCAAGGGCTCGTTGTCTGATCTATTCCTTCTGTAGTCCACTGTAAGCTCCTTGGTCTTATTAGTGTTAAGGACCAAATTATTATAATTATTGTTAAATTACAATACATTTTTGTACTGTATGGTATCACCGGTCCTCCAAAGTATCAAGAGTTAAACCGAGAACTGTTTTTGAAATCCAAAGATTCTAGCTATTTGTGTAAGCACCAAAATCCTCCTTTAATATTTAAAAAAGGCCAGATGAGTGGGTGGAGAAGAACAAGGAAACTTGCAAGTCAAAAGAAAAGAGAAGGAGAAGACATCATTTTGTCAGCTCAACAGAGAACCTGTCCTGGACACTTTGAAGACCTTTGGACCTACCAAGAGTTTAAGCAGCACGGAAAATACTCATATTATCCATTCCTCCCCACTCTTCTTATTGGCATCTTCTTTCAAGGAACCAGAAAACATTTGGATATATTGTGGCCTTAATTTCATGCTGAGATGGCAGATTTGATCCCCCCACTCTTCCATCAAACGTTGATGCAGACAAATTATTCTGTTTGGAAATGCATCAAACACCATTTTCAAAGCCGGATGCATCACGTCTTGCCTCTACAATATCCCAGCGCATCCTTCTGAGGCTTGTCACAGACTCATTAGGTTTTAACGACATGATGGATGGGGAAACTTCCATCAACAATTTCTAAGGGCTTTGGATTTTTACCGCCCCACCCTGCCTCTTTGTTTTTAAAACTTTTGTAAGAAGAACGTTGGATGCTGTTGGTTTGAGATCCCCTCCTATGATCCTGAACATGAAGTTTTGTCTTCCTTTCTTACAAATCCGGATGGACCATCGGAGGAGACAGATTTGAAAAGTTCTCCTGCATCTTTTGAGAACTTCTAAAGGTGTTTCCAGACCAAACTTTTCTAGTACAATGATCCTTACCTGATTTCAAAGGTGCTTTTTTTTCTTTTTTCAAAAGGCAACTGGATTGTTTTTTGAGGAGGAAAAAGAGATTTCGATTCTCACCCAAGGCGCTTCATCAGTTGATGAATCCAAGCTTCTTAGATGAGAAGTGAAACTCCTCCTCCTCCTCCTCCTCCTCCTCCTCCTCCTCCTCCTCCTCCTCCTCCTCCTCCTCTTCTTCTTCTTTTCCTCTTCCTCTTCTTTTCCTCCTCTTCTTCTCCTCTTCCTTTTCCTCTTCTTCTTCCTCCTTCAAAACCTCCCCAGTCCAGTTGCCTTTTGAAAAAAGAAAAAAAAGCACCTTGAGACACCTATAACCTGATAGAATCTCCATAGACATCCTTACCTGATATTCAAGGTGTATAGAATGTATGTTCTCTGCAGGCAGAAATGTAGACCTGAAAATCAAAAGTTAGTCAACCTGCAATAGGGTGTGAGACATGTTCTTACTTGCATCCTTTTATCTCTTACTGCAGGCTCTGGAAAATGTTTGAGATGTTGACTTCCCAATTCTTGTTCACCAACCTTTTGGAGGGCCACTTGAAGCTACGGTTGAAACGAGGGCAAAGAAAATGGAATTCTTCTATAAATTGCCCAGGGCTCAACTGAAGGAAACATTTGAATGCCTTCTGCTGGTAATTTCTTACCCTGATCTTTAATAGATCCCTTTGTGTAAACTCTACTGATGCATGCTAACGCTATCACATAATTAATCATAGCCTTTAGAGCACGGGTCAGCAACCTGCGGCCCTGGAACCACATGTGGTTCTTTCACCCCTCTGCTGTGGCTCCTTGTCACTGAAAATATGCATCACAACTGCCGATGAGGACCCAGATTGTGGGGGCAATAAGCTGACTTTGTATAAAAAAAGAACACCGCTTGGGGCGGGGCCCGAAAGCCCTAATAAGCAAGTATATTCATAAAAGTATGCAGGCTATTGCTTAACACATTTTAAGCCATCTGAGACTCTGGAGAAGGGCGGCATATAAATCAAACCAATCAATCAATCAATCAATCAATCAATCAATAAATAAATAAATGTGTGACACCTGCCGGCATACAATTGATTGAGCTTTTCAACCCCCGGTAGGCCAACCATGGATAAATCCAAGAAAAGAAAAGTTTCAAAAGAAAACAGAACGTTTACTTCAACTACATATGCTAGTTTTGTAGCTGCTCAGGAAATAGTCAGGCACGGGAAGGGCTTTGTGGCTCCCGGTGTTTTCTTTTCTGTGGGAAATGGGTCCAAATGGCTCTTTGAGTGTTTAAGGTTGCAGACCCCTGCTTTAGAGGCAACGTTTATTTTTTTTAAAGAAAACAAAACGCAACCATGCATCGGTTCTCCAACTGTGTAGCATCCCCTATCAAAAATTCTCATTTTTTTTTTTCCGGAGTCCTAGATCCGGCGTCAGCAAAGACATTGTTTTGGAAAACCTGGCTCCGACAATGTATGAATAATAAATGCTTTCAAATGTCAAAAAAATGTCAGTTTTGTATTGAAAAAGGCTTCCTTCATTTATGTATCCGATCTGCTTCCTTATTCAACTCCCACACACCCTTATTATTATTATTTTATTTTATTTAAAAAAAGAACAGGTTGAAGAAGAGGATACAGAAAACTCGCAATGTTGTTTATATGCTTGGCTAATGAAACTGAAATTGGGAGGAATGGGCTGGTTTTAATGCTGTTGTGGACAGTAAGTAGAGAGTGATTAATACTTAATCACCCTCATTTCCATTAGTCCCAATTAACCTACACACCTTCGTCATTTGCTTTTGGCTCGTCTTTCTTCCTGTTGCTTTTTAATGAAAATTTATTGTTTTCGACTCAAGAGATATGCTCTAGAGCTGTGTAGCTTGGGAAACTGAGAGATTTGCCTCCTCCCTGTCTTCTCTCGCTAAAATCCAATGGTGGGATTTAATTTTTTTTACTACCGGTTCTGTGGGCATGGCTTGGTGGGTGTGGCAGGGGAAGGATACTGTAAAATCTCCATTCCTACCCCACTCCAGGGGAAGGATACTGTAAAATCTCCATTCCCTCCCGATCAGTTGGGACTCAGGAGGCCGAGAATAGATGGGGGCGGGGCCAGTCAGAGGTGGTATTTACCGGTTCTCCGAACTACTCATAATTTCTGCTACAGGTTCTCTAGAACTGGTCAGAACCTGCTGAATGCTATCTCTGCTCAAATCCCATGGTTGGGTATCTTTAGGGACCCATAGAAGCTCAAGAGAGGACCACTCCCAGTCTCTGCAATCTTCTAATTCTCCTAATATACGTTCATCTGTTGTCTCCAAGCAACCACTGAATGGAACAAGTAGAACTTCCTACTCACAACAGCAACAGCATCATGGCAAAGAAAGTTCAGAATGATTTAAGTCAACTTCTCTGTAACTCCTGAAGATGAGAGAACCTTCTGGAGGGCTGGGATGCATAGCTCTTTATCTATTCTTGTCCATCTCACCCCTCAAAACAAGCCAGAAGATCTGTAGTTCAAAGTGGACATTTATTACTAGACACATCTCTGTGCTAGCAACTGGGCACACTCAAGCTTCGGTTTCATCTATTAGTTGATTTGGTGATTTGGAGGACACATTGGCTTAGCCCTAAACAGTTTCTAACCTCTCTTGCTGACCCCTGGATTCAACCATGTCCATGACCTATCAACCCTTCCATGACCTACCAACTCTACTCAATCCTACGCACAGGGCCATAAAGAGTTGGGAAGAGTCTCGGGAATGAGTCCTCTCATCCCAGCTTCATCTCAAAGCAGGAAGGATGTCACTAGAGCAGGGATCAGCAACCCAAGGCTCTGGAGCCACATGTGGCTCTTTTATCCCTCTGCTGCAGCTCCTTGTCACCGGTTGGCTCCACAATTGATGGGGCTTTCGGTTAGGACAGGTAGAGGAAGAAGGACACCGTGCTAGGAGGGGACCCTATGGTGGGATAAAGTACTTCTGGTCAGCTCCAGAATTGAACGGGGGGCTTCCGGTTAGGATCTTTGTGGCTCTTTGAGTGTTTAAGGTTGCCGACCCCTACGCTAGAGTATCTTCAGCAGACGGTTCCAAGTTCTTCTTAAACCTTTCTGGAAAATAAGGGACCTCTCCATTCTTTCATCCCTCCACCACTTCAAAAATAGTTTGCACCACTCCAGACCGTTGATGTCACGCAGAAGCCGATCCTGATATGTTACCAAAATGTGCCACTCTGCAACTTCTGCCCAGTGGTTCTATCCTTGACCTTGAGAGCCACTGAGAACAAGTTATTTTGCCTTCCCCGCATGACAGCCCTTCCCGAAGAAATAAATCACCGAAATTGCAGGCATCCGAGAGCTAAGGAGAGAATACGAAAAGTTGAAATTCTATCAGCCAGCTGTGATTTAGGGCAGGAATAAACAGGCAGCTGTGCATATTAAACACCCATCACAATATTTAACTGCAAAGCATCCTTGAGCAGTGACAAATTCTGCTACGAAAGGAAACATGATTTCCCCCCCCCCCCTTCTTTTTTTTTGGTGATCAGGACTTGTAAATTGTCAACAAGTTTAAAACGCTGATCCGTGTGTTTGCCTTTTCTAGAGGTCTTTCAATGGTTAAATAAGCCAATTGCACACTCCCATCTCTCTCTGTATGTGTGAGAGAAAAACAAAGGACCCAAATACTTCTGGAAAGAACAAATTGCATAACTTTCTAGAAGGGTGTGTACCAGGGGTGAAAAGCACCCGGTTCAGACCGGATCGCCGGATCCGGTAGCGATGGAGGCAGGTGGTTCGGAGAACCAGTAGCAAAAATCCCTGCCCCCCACCCCATTGCTCAGCTGAGCCGTGCAATCATCAGAGGCTTTTTTTAAATATGATATAGCCAATAAGCTTGTTCTTTGAGGAAACTGCTTGCCTCGGAGTTCTGTTTGCTATGGGTGTATTACTTGGGACCCTGACAGGGTATGTGTTTGTGTGAAGCTTGACTCTGTTCTGAGATCTCTGACATGTCTAGATAGTGGAAAATGTATTCCCCAACCCATAATGATTTTTTTGAAAAAATGTTGTAGGTGCTGCCTCATAGATAAATTAATTTATGCAAATGAAGATTAATCTATTTATCTAAGCAAAACAGATCAATCCTCATGTAAGCATCTACGATTGCACCAACCTGCTGTAATATGTTTTGGTAATCTCTTTTTCCTTGGAGGTCTTGAGTAAGCAGAATCCAGAGGATAAGAGACAGATAAAAAGGTAAGATGGTGTTAGCATCTTACCCTCTATGAAAAACAGTTTTTTGCTGTCTAAAACTTTTCAGTTCTTCTGTCCCCAATCCATTATTCTATTTTTTCCTAGGGTAAGTGCAATACTGTCAAAAAACTCACTCCGGTTATCAGTTTCCTAGCAAAGGTCCATCTCACCACTAACATTTTACTTCCATCTTCACAGAAACCTAGAATATCAGAGTTGGAAGCATCTTGATGTTCATCAAGTCCAATTCCACTGCCCAGTGAGAAAATTCACTCTTATGGCATCTCCTCAAATGAACACCCAGCTTTCTGAAATATCTCCAGAAGTCCCACCATCTCCTGAGGCAATATGTTCCATTATGATACAGCTGGTAGTCTTAGAAATATTTGATGATCTCTAACTAAAAGGAACTCCAAATTAAGGAAATCAACCTTGACTGTCCTTTGGCAGGACAGATACTGAAGCTGAAGTTCAAATAATTTGGCCACCTAATCAGAAGATAGGACGACTTGGAAAGGACTCTGATGTTGGGAAAGATGGAAGGCAAGAGGGGAAGGGGGCAGCAGAGGATGAGATGGTTAGATAGCGTCATTGACAAAATGAACATGAACTTGAGCAAATTCTGGGAGAAATTGGAGGACAAGAAGCCTGGGTTGCTATGGTCCATGAGGTTGTGAAGAGTCGGACATAACTTAGTGATTGAACAACAACAACCAAAATCTAGTTCTTTATAATCTAAAGCCATTGTTTTTTCTGTTGTGGAACAACTCAGAACAATTCTGTGCTACCTTGTACAGGATAGTCCAATGATGGCTAACCTTTTTGCCATCATGTGCCAAAAGTGGGGGGAGAGTGGAGGGAGGTGTCATGCGCGTGCATGTCCACAACCATAATTCTATGTGCCTCGCTCCCCACCATGTGTGCGTGACCCCTCTCCACTCCCCCGGCTTTTGGCACACGATGACACGGAAGGCCTGTTTTTTGCTCTCTCCAGGCTCCAGAGGGTTTCTAGGAACCTGGGGAGGGCGAAAATGGCCTACCCCACACCCCGGAAGCCCTCTGGAGGACAACTTCCAGTTCCATCAGAAGTTGGCCTTCAGTGGGGTGAGGAAGGCCGTTTTTGCCCTCCCCAGGCTCCTAGAAAGATTCTGGGGAGAGCAAAAAACGGGTCTTCCCCACCACCACCCCAGAAGCCATCTGGAGGCCAGAAACAATGTGTTTCCTAACTTCTGGTGGGCCCAGAAGGCCCGAAAATCAGCTGGCCGGCAAACGCATGCATGCTGGAGCTCAGCTCGTGTCCCCACCAATATGGCACCACATGACACCTGTGGCACATGTGCCATAGGTTTGCTATCATGGGGATAGTCCTTCTGATGCTTGAAGACAGCTTTCATATCTCCTTCCCACTCTTCTTCTTCTGGTGAAACACCCTCAATATCTTCAGGATTTGGTCACCTAGAATTAGGAGGCTCCACGATTCAGTCTTCCAGATTCAGTCTGTTGATGTTTTCTGTGCTTAGGGCCTTAATTAGCATTTGATTCCTGGGAGCTCAATTAAAAGTTGACCTTGCCTCCCAGTCTTTTGACTTCAAAGAAAAGCGGCAGGTTCTCCTCTACGTGGTAAATAGTGTGGCAACAGCAGTTGTGAACTGCTGAAGTCTTCTGGGCGCCATCCAAGGACAAAACAACACAGAACATTTTCTATTTGTGTAGTTTAGAGGTTAGTGAAGCATGAGGACTGCCAGGTCAGAGAAAAAGGACAGCTCGAGTTGTCTTCAATCAAGGGTCGTTGATATATATATGTTACAGCCACCATTGTTAGTTTCGAAAAGTCATGCCAAAATTATGAGTATTCTAAATTTAGGTTGCTCAACGTTAGAGGGAGATGTAATCAAGGGTGGACCTTAGTTAGAAGCCTTTCTATTTGCAAAGATGAGTTTGAAAACTCTGTTATAATATAGAAATAGGCCAAATCTGGTGGAGTTTTTGGCATCTTTTCTCAATGAGAAAGGCAATCAGAATTAGTAACAGAGGCAGGGATCCAAAATTTATTGTTTCCCCCTTTACTGTATTTCTGTACCTCGTTAGCTGCTGAGGGACTTGTGACTGTGAAGCTCAACAAATCTGACAACTAACTAAATACATCCTGTTGTTGCATTCATATTGGCTTCCTGGATTTGAAAGCTACAAGTGTAGATTTGAAGTCATAACATAACATGGTATAATTGGGGCTGAAAGGCTATGAGTATGGGAGAAAAAAAATCTGTATGATCCTGCCATATCAGATATGTCACTGGGGGAATCCATACTTCACAAGAAGAACATATATATATATTTTTTTTAAAAATTAAAATCTATAGATACAGTATCGGCCAAAATTGTGGAAATCTTTTGGGAAAAGTGTATTTCTAAAACTAGCTAATAGCACCACTTTTTTTTTTTTTTTGGAGTAGTACCATAAAATTATATATCAATGAAAAGGTAATTTAATCAAGAATGTAATGCAATAGGTTTTATGAAGGATTTGCTATTAGAATAGCAGTTACGGTATAAAGAAGAAAAGTGAGACACGTAGACAAAAGGAGATATACAAAAACTATCCCCAGGTCAGTTAATCCTTCGTTGGGTAACCTTTAGCATGAATTACGGCCTTACAACATCTTCCCATGGAGTGAACCAAGTCTTTGAGTTCTGCAGCTGTTCTAAGGTGAAACCAAGATTGAATGATGGCTTCTATTAACTGAGTTTTATTGCTGGGTGGCTTCTGACTAACCAGTTTCTTTAGTCGGCTCCATAGATTTTCAATTGGGTGAAGGTCTGGGCTATTTCCAGCAGTGGAATAGGATTATCTTGAAACTCTAAAAAAAAAGCCATGCCACGCCCACAGAACTGGTAGTAAAGTTTTTTGAAACCCACTTCTGCATACGGCCACACTGGAACCCAACATTTCTGCTGCTAAGTGAGAGGTTTGCAGAAGGAGTCTTTGCCCCCGTTTGACGGCCTTTCTGGCCACCGTTGTTAAACGGGATCCCTGCAGCCGTTAACTGAGGAACAGAGTTGCGAAGTGAATCTGTCTTCCCCGTTGACCTTCACTTGTCAGAAGGTTGCGAAAAGGGATCACGTGACACGGCAACCGTGTCATAAGTAGAAGACAGTGGCCGAGTGCCTGGATTTTGATCATGTGACCACGGGGATGTGGCAAGGGTCGTCGATGTGAAAAATGGTCATAAGTCACTTTTACACTATTCCTTTTTCCATAATAGAATGGAATGGAATGGAATGGAATGGAATGGAATAGAACAGAACAGAACAGAACAGAACAGAACAGAACAGAATAACTTTATTGTCCGAATGTACACTAATCAGGATATATTAAAATGAAATCTTGTTGCATACAGTCTCCAATATACCCTGCATATACATGACTTAATTAATTAATTAACTAATTATGCATATACCTACATATATTATACCCAGATAGTGTACAAGAACAAGACTAACTGAAGTCGGTAAATTTTATAAGGCCGCTTGTAGCATCCAGGCGAGACATGGAAGTTAGGATGAGGACTTTGCTGAGGGGGGGGGGGGGGTGGTGAGGTTTTTTTTTTTTTATTGGCCCCCATTCAGTTTTGCAAGGAGAAAAACCTGTGGGTTGCAGTGGGAGGCCGTCGACCTGATTATTATTATTATTTTTTAAAAAAGAAGAACTTCAAATCTCTACCCAGCTTCTGCAGGCTGTCATCAACAAGGTTATATTCCCTTCCGAAGACTGAAGAAGATAACCTTAGTTTGTGTCAAATGTCATTTATCTTTCTTTTGTGCCTTGGCTTTTGAAAGATATCCAGTCAAACTTTCTCTCCAGTTGCGTTTCTGTTAGCAACTGGGGGAACCCCCCCCCCCCCAAATCTTGTAGCCCAGCCGGTCACGTCTAAAGATCTGTGGTTAGCTCTCTGCCCTCTATTTTCAGAAACCTCCAAGGTTACGTCTATCTCTGCCGAAGAGAAATGCTGTTTTTTTTAAATAATAATATAAAAAAAGACTTGAAAACCGACCCCTTTTTGTAAACAAGATCACCTTACATTTGGAGCCAATATTCCTGCGAGCAGATTTCTGTTTTGCTCATTAGCTGCCCAGATGGACTAAATTCAATTTCTGAGCTTTTTTTTTTTTTTAAGCTGTACTTTCTGGAAATGTGTGTGTGTGTGTTAGGTGTGTGAGACACGGCTTGCCTGCGTGGGTGTGTTTTTCTGTTCTTAAAAATATATCAGGATGTGGTGCTGGAAGGAAACCTGATTGCCGCACCTGCACAACTAAATAGAGCTTCTGGGGGGAAAAATATTTCTGTAAGCAACAGACACCAGAGTGTGTTGTAGAAGAAAATCCATAATCAAACAGATTCCACATTCAGCAATAGCAACTGTGAAGTTATGATTTTTCTAAACTTTCTCTTTCAAGAGACTGACATAATGGGTGGAAACTAATCAAGGAGAGAAGCAACTCTAGAATTAAAGAGAAATTTCCTGACAGTGAGAAGAATTAATCAGTGGAATGATTGGACAACCATTTATATGAAAGGTTATAGGGCGGTGGTGGGTTTCAAATTTTTTTTACTACCGGTTCTGTGGGCGTGGCTTGGTGGGCGTGGCATAACTTGGTGGGCATGGCATAGCTTGGTGGGCATGGCAGGGGAAGGATACTGTAAAATCTCCATTCCCTCCCCAATCCAGGGGAAGGATACTGCAAAATCTCCATTCCCTTCCCAATCCAGGGGAAGGATACTGCAAAATCTCCATTCCCACTCCACTCCGGGGAAGGATACTGCAAAATCTCCATTTCCTCCTGATCAGCTGGGACTCAGGAGGCAGAGAATAGATGGGGACAAGGCCAGTCAGAATTTTTACTACCGGTTCTCCGAACTACTCAAAATTTCCGCTACCGGTTCTCCAGAACTGGTCAGAACCTGCTGAAACCCACCTCTGGCCATATGCTGAGGACTCTCTATACATCTCCCTCCATGTTACTCCTGCTCTCTTCACAAAAAGTGTGTTTGGTGGCCTTGGAATTTCCATGGGGAAAACGTTCTTCCAATTTATTGGAGCTAATCAGCAACCGATGTTCCTTCCCCCCCCTTTCCCTCCCCGAAGTCCTCGCCGCCATCTGTCTCATCCATATTCATCCATCTGATAGCTTCACACTCTCCAAAATTGAATTGCTTGCTCCTTGCAAACTAGACAGAGATAGGATGCACGGCTTTGTTTGATTTCGCCAGGCCACATCAGACAATGATTGCCCCAGTAACTTTTGATTGCGGATCATTCGGAGGCGTTTGCCTTTTGGACAACCTCACTCATCCCTGGAAATGCAGCTTTTGGATGAGAGTTTGAGGAAGATACAAGAGGACCATCCAGCTTCTGCTCTCACTGAAATCCAGGGAAATGAATGGCTGATTTGAACCTCCTTAACACCTTTGGATCAGTGGTGAAATTCACATTTTTTTACTACTGGTTCTGTGGGCGCGGCTTGGTGGGTGTGGCAGGGGAAGGATACTGCAAAATCTCCATTCCCTCCCCACTTCTGGGGGAAGGATATTGCAAAATCCCCATTCCCTCCCCACTCCAGGAGGAAGGATACTGCAAAATCCCCATTCCCTCCCCCTGCCTGGGGGAAGGATACTGCAAAATCCCCATTCCTCCCCACTCCAGGATAAAGATACTACAAAATCCCCATTCCCTCCCCACTGCAGGGGAAGGATACTGCAAATTCCCCATTCCTTCCCACTCCAGAGTGTTTTAAGTAGAACAAAAAAACAAAAGTCCCATTTTACTTTGATAATGTCATGGAATGAAAATGATGCTATGGACAACTGGAGTGGGTATTCCATAAATGGAAAGAAAGAAAGAAAGAAAGGAAGGAAGGAAGGAAGGAAGGAAGAAAAAGAAAGAAAGAAAGAAAGAAAGAAAGAAAGAAAGAAAGAAAGAAAGAAAGAAAGAAAGAAAGAAAGACAAGACCCTAGATTTGTTCAGGCCTGCTAAGAGAGGGGTCACATCGCCCCATTGATTGAAGGGACAGTGTGGTATGATGCCCAAAATATGAACTTGATTCAGCCTTGGTAGCCAATATGAGTAGTCACACTAAGCTTTTTCCAAAACCGAGAAGGCCTTGGCCCCAATCAAGAGATTAATTCATAAATGGTTGTTATTTTGGCAACAACCTGAAATGGTTGTTATTTTGGCAACTCACTCAATATGAGCTCCCCTTGGCATAGAGCAAAGGTGTTCAACCTTGGTTACTTGTAGACTTCAACTCCCACGACTGGCTGGGGAATTCTGGGAGTTGAAATCCACAACTCTTGGCCAAGGTTGCATACCTCTGGCTTACAGCATCACCCTTCCCTATTAGATGAGGTGGCTGGCTAGGGAATTCTGGGAGTTGAAGTCCACAGGTCTTAGGGTTGCCAAGGTGGGACACACCTTCCATATTAGGTGAGGATTAATGACTGCGAAGGTCTCTGGGTGCATCTACGTAAATTGTGCTTCAAAGATACGCCACACACTATGTGCAAGCCCCCCACCCCATGCCCCGCCTCCAATTTATGGGGAGGGGATAGGAATCTTACCCGTCTCTCCATCTTCTGCATGAATCTTCCCTTCCTGAAGTCTCCAGCTTCCCTCGCTCTCGTCAGAGCTGAAACAAAGGGAGATCCAAAACATGAGAATGCATTGCACGTTCTCCAAGGCTCCCAAGACCTCATCCTGCTTCATTCCACTACCCGGAGCAAAGCCTGTGGATGATGGGTGAGGTGAATGAGGCAAGCATGAGGCATACAAATGGAGCCAGGGAGGAAAAGGGGGGGGGAAAAAAAGGAAAGAAAAGGAAAGGAAAAAAGAAAAAAGAGAAAAGAGAAAAGAAAAAAAAAAGAAAAATTCTCTGCAGGGAGATCTTAAGGAGAGGTCGCTCCCAGCATAACAATCAGCTGCCCTCCCTCCCTCCGCATCCTGCCACACGCTGCTCTGGCCCATTCTTTAGCCCAGCACTGCCGGCAGCCCCCGGGTGCCGTTGCCATGGCAACAGAGTTAACTCGCCTGCATCTGAGGAGGTTCCCCTCCACCGGCATCCCAAGGTTTTCCCCCAAATGTTTGTAGAGAAGCAGACGGCCTCTCCGGAATGCCAATGAACGAGTCCGTCCTTGGGGGGGGGGGAGGGGAGGGAACTGCTGTGTGAATAGGATCTGTCTGTCTATCAGTCTGTCTGTCTGTCTGTCTATCTATCTATCTGTCTGTCTGTCTATCTATCCATCTATTTGTCCTTCCTTCCTTCCTTCATCTCTATCCATCTATCCATCTATCCATTATCTATCTATCCATTATCTTCCTTCCTTCCTTCCTTCCTTCCTCCCTCCCTCCCTCCCTTTCCATCCATCCATTGTCTGTCTGTCTGTCTGTCTATCTATCTATCTATCTATCTATCTATCTATCTATCTATCTATCTATCTATCTATCTATCCATCCATCCATCCATCCATCCATCCTCCATCCATCCATCCACCCATATATTCATATCTTTCTGTCTCTCTCTTTCTATCTCTCTCTCTCTTTCTCTCTCTCCCCCTCCATCTATCTACCTAGAATTGTCAGCTGGGAAGGCAGGAGGAGGGGGGAAAGCCCCATTCTCACGACACCCCGCAGAGGTCTTGTTGTCTTTTGCCTGTTGGATCAGCCTCCTGGCAAGGGTGCCTTAACCCCTGCTCAAAGCTCAGGTGAGCAGAAGTATTTGCTTTCCCAGATTCTCCCGTATGCGGGTTTTTCATGTGATGGGGGTGGAGTGGGGGTGGGGGTGGGGGAGGAAGAAACAGGCTCTTATTTGTAATGGCACCCAACTGGTCACTCTGAATGCCACTCAGTGGAACAGTGAGGACTCCCAGCTTTCTCCCCTGGGGTGCGAAATCTGCTCTTTCATAGCCATTATGTCTGCCCCACGGAGACAGGCAGCTCTGGCAATTCTGGTGCAGCTGTTCTAATGGCTGGGAGATCCCAGCCTCTTCCTTGCAACGCCTTTGCAATGTGTGTGTGTGTGTGTTTGTGTGTGTGTGTGTGTGTGTGTTTGAGAGAGAGGGAGAGACAGACAGACAAGTGCTTGTAGTAATACTAGTAGATGTGATGCTTCAAAAGTACCAAAATCCTTTTTTTGCGGGGTGTGGGAACCTCCCTTTTCTGTGATTTACACATTGATATAAATCTGATATAAATATACATATAAATGTATACATTTGTACATTGAGGCATACAGGACACGGGGGAAGCTGTAAAAGGCTGTTTGGATCTGTCATTAAAATGAGATTTTAGCCTTCTGATTTTTAAGAGGGTTACACAAAGAGCTACACACACACACACACACAATATCATGCCAGGGAAGGTGGTGGTGGTGGAAATTGCTCTTCTTTTGGCTGCTTCTGGAGTCAAGGGGACATGACTGGTTTTGGATCCAAACTGTCTTCCCCCTTAGGAAAGGAATACAACCAGAGCAAAGATCAGACAGGGATTGTCTAGGATTGTCTAGGATTGGTTCTGGCAGCCTCTTGTGATCCGCGGGGCTTTCCAAGGTCAGGCAGGGATGGCACGATCAGAAAAAGGGGAAGGTTGATTCACTTAAGAAACGCTCGTTCATTCATTTGCGTCCCTTTATTTATTTTTACAAAATACTCAAGGCAACAAACATCCCACCCACCTGCCTCCTCTTATTTTCCCACAAAAACAACAATCCTGTTTGGCGGGGAGAGAGAGAGAGAGAGAGAGAGAGAGAGGGAGAGAGAGAGAAAGAGGGGGAGAGAGAGAGAGAGAGAGAGAGGGAGAGGGAGAGGGAGAGGGAGAGAGAGAGAGAGAGAGAGAGAGAGAGAGAGAGAGAGAGAGAGAGAGAGAGAGAGGGAGGGAGGAACTGGCCCAAAGTCACCCATCTAGCTTTCTTGGCTAAGGCAGGACTTGAACTCACAACTTTCCAGTCTGGTACGCTAACCACTAGACCAGGGGTCTCCAACCTTGGCAACTTTAAGACTTGTGGACTTCAACTCCCAGAATCCCTCAGCCAGCTTTGCTTATAAAGTTATAAAATCGGGTGAGACTCACTTAAGAACCGCCTTGCTTAGCAACAGAAAGGCTGGTCATAAGATAAGGACTACCTTTAACTGTCATCCCAAAGAGGCTTGGTAGAGTTTGCCCAGAGTTCATGTTCACTTTGTTTGGCGCTGCCACATTTGCAAAATCGGGCAAACTGAACTGCCCAACTGCAACGTATTTAGTTATTGATTAAATCTCGCCACGAGGTATTGTCACATTTTGTTAAGCCGAGGCCTCTTTCGTTGACAACTATTTGGCAGTTCACTGCACCGGTATCCGGTAGAGAATCCTGTGCCTAATTCTTTATAAAAATCACTTTAATAAAACCTTAGTAAGAAGACCACACCTGGAATACAGCATCCACTTTTGGTCACCGCATTAAAAAAAAGACTTTGGAAAAAGTGCAGCTAAAACGATTAAAGGCCTGGAGATTAAAACATGTGAAGAATGGTTGCAGGAATTGGGTACGGCTAGTCTAGAGAAAAGAAAAACTAGGGGTGACATGTATTCCAGTATTTGAGGAGCTGCAAAAAAAGAAGAGAGGGGGGGGGGGGGGTTTAACCTATTTCCCAAAGAACCTGAAGGCAAGACAAGAAATCATGGATGGAAACCAATCAAGGAGAGAAGCAACCTGGAATTAAGGAGAAACTTCCTAAAAGTGAAGATAGTTAATCGCTGAAAGAAGAAATGGTGTAGGGTGATGGTGAACCTATGGCACATGTGCTGGAAGTGGCACACAAAACACAAAACCATCTCTCCAGGCTAGCCCATTGCTCTTCCAGGCTAGCTGGTCTTCGCATGCAGGGGAGCGCCGGAAACTGGAAGACCAGGTGGCCAACACACATGTGCACGCTGGAAACTGGAAACTCAGTTTCCCTGCATGTGCGTGTGTGCTGGGGAGCTGCTGTTCCGGTTTCCGGGGCGCCCATGCATTCGTGGTCCCATTTTGGCACTCGGTGCCGAAAAGGTTTGCCAACACTGGTGTAGAGTCTCCTGCTTGGGCGGGGGTTGGACTAGATGACCTACAAGGTCCCTTCCAACTCTGTTAATCTGTTAAATCTGAGATTGGACAACCACCTGCATGAAATGGTATAGGGCAGTGATGGTTAACCTGCAAAACTGGAGTGTGTGCATATCGGAGAGCTGGAACCTGAAAGAGAGCAGCTGGCTATTGCGCATGCGCAGAGAGGCCTGCTGTGCTTCCGGGTTCTGTCCTGTGCATGCACGCAGGGCAGCTGGTCTTCACATGAAGATCAACTGCCCTGTGTGCATGCGTGTGCTGGAACCCGCAACAGCAGCTGGCCGATGTGCCTGCGCAGGACGGAACCCGGAAGAGCAGCTGGCAATGGTGCGCGTGCCCATAGAGAGGGCTCTGCATGTCACCTCCGGCACGTGAGCCATAAGTTTGCCATCACGGGTATAAGGTCTCCTGATTGAGCAGGGAGTTGAACTAGGACAAGGGTCGGCACCCTTAAACACTCAAAGAGCCAAAAAAGGTCCTAACTGGAAGCCCTTGTTCAATTCTGGAGTCGACCGGAAGTCCAGTCCCCCCACCATAGAGTCTCTTCCTAGTGCAGCATCCTTTTTCCTTTTACCTGTCCTCACTGAAAGCCCTATCAACTGTGGAGCCAACCAGCTACAGGGAGCCGCAGCAGAGGGATGAAAGAGCCACATGCGGCTCCAGGGCCACAGGTTGCTGACCCCCTGGACTAGGAGACCTCCAAGGTCCCTTCCATCTTTATTCTATTCCATTTCATTCTTGGATAGGAAATGCCTTTTTCTCCTTTTTCCCTTTCTACTCGCACACCTATAAATTGTTGCCCACCAGAGGTTCTGCAGGGTTAATGCCTTAAGTTATTCCCTTTCATTATTTGCCATGTCAAGCAAGATAAAAAAAGCTCAAATTCAATCAAGGGGAAACATTCTTCTATCTTAGAAATTCAAGCATACATCAAAGTCGGGCAGCCTTTGAAAAGAAGGAGCTCTTCAAAGCTGGAACAATCTGGATTTGCATATGTTCTTTGTGTGATGGGTCTGCAAACAAGCGGCAGCCCTCACCTGCCTGGGAACGGGCAACCCCCTGGCAGATTTGCAATCTTTGTCATCTCATAGGAATAAACAATTGGTGGGTGGACCAGGAGATGCCAGCTTTTGTAGGAAGATCTGCGTGAGATCTGGAGAGATTTATTTTTGTACTTACCCGGTTTGATAGGCTGGGATTTCACTTGCAGGGAAATAGTTAAAAGCTGTGCTGTATTCTCTTGAAGAACAAGAATGGGTCAGGAAAAAAAAAAACAACCCTCAAAAAGAAAGGATACTACCTTGTTAGGATCTTACTGAAATAGTTTGAGGTTCCAGGCAGCATTTGTAACACTACACACAACCTGGGAGAAGATAACACAATAACAGAACAGAATAACGAAGTTGGAAGAGACTTGGGAGGATCTTTTTGAGGCATAAATTGATCAATGGTTTTCCTGGAGATCAGACTTTATTCAGTGGTCTCCAGCTCTCTTGGATCTTATTCAATGCTTGGCACAGTTTTTCTAAAGCTCTAACCAGCCCTGTGGACTTCCACCTCCCAGAATCCCCCAGCTAGCAAGCTTTAAGAAACGTGGACTTCCACCTCCCAGAATCCCCCAGGTAGCAAGTTTTAAGAAATGTGGACTTCCACTGTTGTGTCCCAGGCCCACATAGTTGATATTAAATGCAAAACAGTTCCAAAAAAACAAACAGATTTTATTAAAACAGCCGAGAATTAACTCATTCTCAGTGTATTCCAAATTAAATGAAAGCAAAGTCCTCAAAACACCAGTTTTTAGTTTATCTCTGACCTTGGGATAATTAGGCAAACTACCAAAGGCTTTTCTTGGCAACAGTTCAGGAACAGAAGAAATAACTACAGCCAACCAAGAAGCAATTCTCTCCACGGTTGTTTTCTGGCAAAGAGACCAAGAGCTGTTGCTGGTCTTTTAAGCCTTATGGGAGGGTCCAATCATCTCTTGGCCCTACTCCCGAGTCGTCCTCTTTGCTGTAGCTGCTCTTGCCTTCTGGCAGCTCTTCTCATATGTGCACTAGGAACAGGCTCCTCCTGTTCCTCTACCTCTCTACTGTCAGTCTCTGGAGCAGTGGTGCGATTCAAGTAATTTAACAACCGGTTCTCTGCCCTAATCACTTCTTCCAACAACCAGGTTGCCAAACTGCTCAGAAAGTTAACAACTGGTTCTCCCGAAGTGATGTGAACCGGCTGAATCCCACCACTGCTCTGGAGGCTCCGAAGTCCGCATCTCACTCCCCGATGGCCCTGGCCCCATTTCTGCCTCCGACGCAGAGCCCTCATTTGGGCCTTCCCCAGCCTCCAGGACTGGCCCATGTTCTTCCTCAGCCTCATCGCTGTCCGACTCCGCTGCCAGCTCGATAGGCTGCTGGCGGACCCCAACATCCCCCAGCTAGTAAGCTTTAAAGTATGTGGACTTCCACCTCCCAGAATCGCCTACTAGCTGTCATGCTGGTGGGGAATTCTGGGAGTTAAAGTCCATACACCTTTTAAAGCTGCCATGTTTGAAAAACACTCGATTAAACAATTCAGGTATGGAAGGAAGTACAAGAAAGAAACTCAGATGAATTCTGTTTCTCCTAAGCGTGGGGGGGGGGGGGAGAGAGAGAGAGAGAGAGAGAGAAACATGGGCTGTCTTTCAAGATTCTGTTGATACCTCCTGGCTGCCATCAATCTCTAAAGCTATGGAACATAATTTAGAGCAAAGAAAAAATAAGGGGGAAATGTTAGTATCCATGAAAGGACAAAGCCATGGTTGAAAAGAGGCTACTACTTTCTGACCTAGCCCTGAATACATATATTATATTGTTTGTGCTTGGCATAACAACCTGACACAACAGCAGAACAGTATAAAAACACCATCGCCGAGCATGAAATGTGATCAACTTTGCAGAACATGCTGGGGTGTTTTCCCCCTACCCCTACTCCCTTTTAACTGCCAGTGCCCAAAATGCAATTTCAAAAAAAAAAAAGAAAAAAAAAAGAAAAAAAGAAACCATTCAGCAAATACAAAGTTGTATTTCCATCTAATAATAAAGGGAAATGAAAGCCTCAATGCTCTTATCTCCATTTTTTTTTTTTTTTTGCCCACGGAAGGAAAGGAAATGAAATCTCATATTTTTGCCCGGCTGCAAGCTTGTAAATAAAAGTCAATACTTGTGGAAGGTATGATTTGATTGCTGGCTTTGATCCATCATCAGCACTTCCTGGTTTGCTCTTAACAGAGTGGCCCAGAGTGCTTTCATCTTGGAAAATAGGTGAGGGCAGAAAATGGCCTAAGGTAGATTGCCTAAAATTGGATCCTTCTCATATGCACCCCAGCGATGTCACCCCATTTGGAGACCATACTTCTCATGTCAGTTGCATTGGGACTAAAGGAGTGTTCGATGGAAGGAGAGAGAGAGAGAAAGAGAGAGAGAGAGAGAGAGAAAGAGAGAGACAGAGAAAGAGAGAAATAGAGAGAGAGAGAGTGAGAGAAAGAGTGAGAGAAAAAGAGAAAGAGAGAAAGGGAGAGAGAAAGAGAAAGAGAAAGAGAGAAAGAGAGAGACAGAGAAAGAGAAAGAGAGAAATAGAGAGAGAGAGAAAGAGAGAAAGAGAGAGTGAGAGAGAGAGTGAGAGAAAAAGAGAAAGAGAGAAAGGGAGAGAGAAAGAGAAAGAGAAAGAGAGAAAGAGAGAGACAGAGAAAGAGAAAGAGAGAAATAGAGAGAGAGAGAAAGAGAGAAAGAGAGAGTGAGAGAAAGAGTGAGAGAAAAAGAGAAAGAGAGAAAGGGAGAGAGAAAGAGAAAGAGAAAGAGAGAAAGAGAGAGAGAGAAAGAGAGAAAGAGAAAGAGAGAAAGGGAGAGAGAAAGAGAAAGAGAAAGAGAGAAAGAGAGAGAGAGAAAGAGAGAAAGAGAAAGAGAGAAAGAGAGTAAGAAAGAGAGAGAGAAAGAGAGAGAAAGAGAGAGGGAGAAAGTGTGTGTGTGTGTGTGTGTGAGAGAGAGAGAGAGACAGCGAAGGAGAGAGAGAGAAAAGAAAAGTCATTTCTGGGTTTTTGGACCAGAGGTGGTTTATAAATTAAGGGAACCGTCAGAAAGTTGGCTAATATTGACATTGTAATCATTCTCCAATAAAAAACAAGAAAATTAGAGACCTCTGGTAATTCTCGCTGTTGGCTCTGATACTTATTGGACTCAGCATCCTATAAGAACAACCAGAAAATGTAAACATTTCCAAGCTTTTGATAAAATAATGGTCCTTCGACGTCTACATTTCTCCCTGTGGCGTTGGACTCTCAATAAAACCATCACGTCTGGATGACTGACTCCTTTCCAGAGGTTCAAATTAGTCGATTAATCATTTGAAGCTTAATCAAGGGAGGGCAGGATAAATCAACAAGTCTATGGAGATTCTCATTCAACCCAAAGGTGCTTTTTCAAGAGGCCACTGGACATTCTTGGTTTTTCTTTTGAAGACGTTTCGCTTCTCATCCAAGAAGCTTCTTCAGCTCTGACTGTACGATGGGGAATGGAAGGATTTCTATTCCTTGCAGACAGCTGGTCATTTGCATTCTTTTGAGTGGCCGCAACGACTCTCTAAAAGAATGCAAATGACCAGTATTCCAATATTTAAGGGGTGGCCACAAAGAAGAGGGGGTCAATTTATTTATTTTATTTTATCGGACTTATATGCCGCCCTTTCTCCATGAGGACTCAGGGCAGCTCACAACAATAATAACACCAGTCCAAATTTATTTTCCAAAGGATAAAAAGGCAAGACAAGAAACAATGGATGGAAACTCATCAAGGAGAGAAGCAACCTAGAATTAAGGAGAAATGTTCTAACAGTGAGAACAATTAACCAGTGGAACAGAAGTTGTCTTCAGAAGTTGTGGGTGCTTTATCACTGGTGATTTTTAAGAAAAGGATGGACAGCCACTTGTCTGAAATGGTATAAGATCTCCTACTTGAGCTGGGGGTTGGACTAGAGGACCTCCAAGGTCCCTTCCATCTCTATTCTGATTGATGGATTGTTGCCATTGGGGCATTACAGAGTATTACACCCAGATATTATTAGGTGGCATGGAATTTGACTTCAGCAATGTTTTTGTGGAATAAATTGATAAATGGTTTTCCTGGAGATTAGACTTTATTCAGTGGTCTCCAGCTCTCTTGGATCTTATCCAATGCTTGGCACGGTCTTCTAAAGCTCTAACCAGTCCTGTGGAAAGAAAGAAAAAATTGATTTCGCTGAATGTCTACAAGGACAAGGGAGAGAAAAAAAAAATCTGTATGAGTTCCCTAGAGTAGTGATAGCAGTCTATGATATGGTACAATATGCTTTATTGATTAGTCAATTGACCGTATCAAACATGAGCATCACCCAAAGTAAAATACAACGCAATGAGGTAAGATCCAGTGCCAAATGAAGAGAATATTTGTAGCTCTGGATTGAACTATGGGGTCCTTGGTGTTCTCTGAGCTTGTTGTTTTTTTCTGCAGACATTTCATTACCCAACTACTTTCTAAGGTGGGTCAATTGAGGACCCAGTTTGTGGGGGCAATAAGCTGACTCTGTATAAATATACAAAAGTATGAAGCCTATTGCTTAACGCATTGTAAGCCGCCCTGAGTCTCCAGAGAAGGGCGGCATATAAATCAAATTAAAAAACAAACAAACAAAAACTAGGTAACTAGGTAAAACTAGGAGCCTGGATAGCTCAACAGATTAAAAGCCTGTTATTAACATCCAGCTGTCTGCAATTATTGCAAGTTCGAATCTCCCCAGGCTCAAGGTTGACTCAGCCTTCTATCTTTTCTAAGGCAGGTAAATTGAGGACCCAGTTTGTGGGGGCAATAAGCTGACTTTGTATATAATATACAAAAGTATGAAGGCTATTGCTTCACGCATTGTAAGCTGCCCTGAGTCTCCGGAGAAGGGCGGCATATAAATCTAATTTTTTTAAAAAATAACATCATCGGTGCTAGAAGATACAGTGAAGTGAGATAGCAGTCTGTGGGAGAATTCAGGAGGACCCCAAATTTCCTTCAAGCAGGCTGTAGATTCTATATTTGGACCTTTGATATTGTAGGAAAAACTTCCTTGCGGGAAAGATGGATAGGACATGGAAGAGTGGCTATTAATCAGTGCATTAATAATGATATTTTGAAGATGTTGAAAAGATCGTGGCATGAAGATATTTCACCCATCAGCAGGATGGCAATATATCAAATATTTCTTGTGTACTTGGTTTGGTCTGAGTGCTTGGATTCTGAAATTCTAGGAGCTTTAGAAGTTTTGGAAATGTAGTTCTTATTATATATGGAATGTTAAATGGAAGAAGGATATCTTTTTCAGATTTATTGATGATCTCCTAGGATGTTTCCAAAGGTTGGCCAATGATCTTCCTTCATTGGAAATAAAATAAAAACTGAAGATATATTAGACAGATGATGGTGCATTCATCAGTTGTCCCACTTGGTTAGGTATTATAAAGAGCCATGGTGGCACAGTGGTTAGGAGGCAGTATTGCAGGCAAACTCTGCCCACTGCCAGTAGTTTGATTCTCACCGGCTCAAGGTTGACTCAGCCTTCCATCCTTCTGAGGTCAGTAAAACGAGGATCCAGATTTTTGGGGGCAATAGGCTGGCTCTGTAAACTGCTTAGAGAGGGCTGGAAAACACTGTGAAATGGTATTTAAGTCTATTCCTTCCTTCCTTCCTTCCTTCCTTCCTTCCTTCCTTCCTTCCTTCCTTCCTTCCTTCCTTCCTTCCTTCTTTCCTTCCTGTATTTAGAAGGAACTCTGGAAGGCAGGATCTGTCTCCTGGTTGACATTCCTGGAAGGATGGGTATCTTTCAGAGTCCAGCGCTTGACTTCAGGAAATGCAAAATCTCATTTTATTGGGAGAAAAGCTATCACGCCGGGAAGCCATCTTTTGCATTGGGTCTTCAAACCTGCCACATTTACTACTGTGGGAAACTGGGAGGGGAGATTGTATGGAGCCAGGGTGATATGTAGTCATAATAACATTCCTTTCTCAGAGAGTCAAGGACATCTTGCCCTGCACCTGGATGGCTGGAACTGGGAGGCATCTCCAGTTGGATGGTGCTTTGATTGGACCATGTGATGGACATGTAGGTGTTGGGCAGGGATTTGAACTTTCTTTTAGGTGGGGAAAACCTGGAAACTTTCAGATTTGGGTTTTCCCAGATGTGCCAGTATGACATCTCTAATAAAATGGAACTTTGAGGAAACTTGGAGTTTTCTTTCGTTGGGGGTGTTACTTGGAACCCTGACAGAAGCAAGATCAGTCAATGTGATTCCATATGCTCTTGGTTTAGCGTGATGTTTAAAAATGGAATTGTAATTATCTCGATGAACATGACACTTTATTTTTATATTGGAGAAAAGCAGAGAAATTCTCTTATTTTTTTTGTGTGTTTTTTCCTCCCGACTCTGCCTTTGAGTTTATATTTTATTAAAGCTTTTTCCGAATTGTTTTAACGCTACTAACAAGCTCTTCAGCTGCCAATGTTTATATTTGTCTAAAAGGATAACAAAATTACGTTTACCTTAAACACATATATATACACAACTGTTTTTATGTGCATACGTTTTGGCCTTTCTTTCCATTAAATAAATATTAAAAATCCATGCTCTGCTCACAAGCACTTCCACAAATGTTTTGTTTAACTTTGAGAGGATTTCTAAAGCCCCCCTTTCCCCCGCATAAAACCAAGCGTTTCTCAACCTCAGCAACCTTTAAGATGGGTGGACTTCAACTCTGAGACTTGAAGTCCACTCATATTAAAATTGCTAAAGTTGAGGGACAAATTTGCAGATGATACTAAGCTGGCAGGAGTAGTCAACACCCTAGAAAATAGGCTCAAGATGTAGATGGATCTTGACAGACTTGAACACTGAGCCCTATCAAAGAAAATGAAATTTCAATGTAGAGAAAAGTAAAGTCTTATACTTAGGTAGGAAAAACCAAAGGTACACATATAAACTGGGTGAAACCAGGCTTAATAGCAGTGACTGTGAGAGGGATCTTAGAGTCTTAGTGGTCAACCAGCTAAATAGGAGCCAGCAGTGTGGCAGCAGCCAAAAAAGCCAATGCAATCCTAAATTGCATTAACAGAAGGATACAATCAAGATCAAGTGAGGTACTAATACCTATAAAGCCCTAATAAGATCCCACTTAGAGTACTGCATCCAGTTTTGGTCACCACACTATAAAAAAGATGTTGAGACTCTAGAAAAAGTGCAGAGAAGAACAACCAGAATGATTAGGGGACTGGAGACTAAAACTTATGAAGAATGGTTACATCAACTGGACATAGCTAGTCTAGTGAAGAGAAGGACCAGGGGAGACAGGACAGCATCCTTCCAATATTTGAGGTGCTGCCACAGAAAAGAGGGGGGTCAAACTGTTTTCCAAGGCACCTGAAGGCCAGACAAGGAACAATGGATGGAAATTGACCAAAGAGAGATTCAACCTGGAAATAAGGAGAAATCTTCTGACCATGAGAACCATCAACCCATGGAACAGAAGTTGCCTTCAGAAATTGTGGGAGCTTCATCACTTGAGACTTTCAAGAAGAGACTGGACTGCCATTTGTCAGAAATGGTAGGGTCTCCTGCTTGGGTGGGTGGGGGGTTGGACTAGATGACCTACAAGGTCCCTTCCAACTCTGTTAATCTGTTCAATCTGTTTGACACTGAACTAACTGAATGAGAACTGATTGAGGTTCTCCAGGAGGGCACCAAGTTAGGGGATGAGAACTTGGAGCAAAGCTCCTGGAAAAGATATCCCTGGGATATAATTCACTGGAAAATATAGCTTTTTTAAAATGGTGATGGCATTTAGCTTCCTTTGTGATATATGCCTTGGTCTGCTTCTGAAACCACAGGCAGATCCTAAGGTGGTCCACAGGAAGCTGAATGCTAATAACATGAAATTAGCACAGATCTCCAACCTGATGAGGAGGGAATCTATTTTGAGCGAAATGTGTGGGCAAACCCATTGCAAGATAGAGATGGAATTTGTGGGGGCAGCTGAGATATAATTACCATGGAGATAACATTTGTATCTCATTGAAAATTGGGTGGCCGCAGGCATAACAACGTTCTCACTTGTTATCTGTCTACGTGGAGTCCCATGATCTTCATGCTCTACATGACATTTGAGTGCAGTAGGCAAAAGTCTATGCTTTTGGAGAAGGTTCTGCAGTTGGTTGCCACGAGGGTCTGGTGAGTTGTTGAGCTGTCTTTCAAAATGGATCAGCCCTGGCCAATGTCAAGCTATTTTCCAAAGCACTTGAAGTCCAGACGAAGAACAATGGATGGAAACTGACCAAGGAGAGGTTCAACCTGAAAATAAGGAGGAACTTTCTGACAGTGAGAACAATCAACCCATGGAACGGAAGTTGCCTTCAGAAGTTGTGGAAGCTTCATCACTGGAGGCTTTCAAGAAGAGATTGGGTTGCCTTTTGTCAGAAATGGTGTAGGGTCTCCTGTTTGGGTGGGGGTTGGACTAGATGACCTACAAGATCCCTTCCAACTCTGTTAATCTGTTTAAATGTCTGTGGTGAAGTAGAAGGCTCATGTTCAATGACCAGAAGCCACCAAAATAACAGAATAACAGAGTTGGAAGGGACCTTGGAGGCCTTCTAGTCCAACTCCCTCCTCAACCAGGACACGCTATAATATTTCCAAACATATGGTTGTCCAATCTCTTCTTAAAAACCTCCAGTATTGGAGTACCCACAACTTTTGAAGGCAACTCATTCCACTAATTGTTCCCTCTGCCAGGAATCTTCTCCTTAGTTCTAGGCTGCTTCTCTCAATTAGTTTCCACCCGTTGCTTCTTGTCCTGTCCTCAGGTGCTTTGGAGAATAGCTTGATTCCCTCTTCTTTGGGGCAGCCCCTGAGATAGTGGAAGACCACTATTGTGTCACCCCTAGTCCTTTTTTTCATTAAAGTAGACATATCCAATTCCTGCAACCGTTCTTCATAGGTTTTAGCCTCCAGTCCCCTAACCATCTTTGTGGCTCTTCTGCATCAAATGGCAGTTGCTGTCTTCTTTCTGTTCAGACAAGATCCTGTCGTCTCAAGATGTTGCTGACAGAGGTGGGATTTAGCCGGTTCAGACCGGTTTGGGCGAGCTGGTAGTGGGGACCTGCGGGTGGACCCGCCCACCCACCCACCAGCCCATGCGCAATCCAGGGGTGAAATCTAAAATTTTTCCCCCAGCGGTTCTGTGGGCATGGTTTGGTGGGCATGGCAGGGGAAGGATACTGCAAAATCTCCACTCCCACCCCACTCTGGAGCCAGCCAAAGGTGGTATTTGCCAATTCTCCGAACTACTCAAAATTTCCACTACCGGTTCTCTAGAACCTGCTGGATTTCACCCCCTGGCGCAATCCCATCCTATATCACTGTGCTTTTGATGCCGCATGCATATGTGGATGGTACGCACGAGCAAATTGCCGTATTGTTTGACATTGCACACAGTCGGCGGAGGGCGCATGCATGAATTGCCATGTTTCGTGATGCCGCACACATGCACAGATGGCACGCACACTCACATTTCCAGTGCTGGGCGAACTAATTGTAACAGTATGTGAATCCTGCCTCTGCTTGCTGAAGCCCGAGTTTTCCATGAGCATAACTAACTTTTGCCAAAGAGTTGCACAAAAGAAAGACTGCATTGGGCGTTAAAATTTCCCTAAGCATTAGCAAGAGTTCTGAACTAGCTCAGGAGCCTTCCGTGCAAGTTAAGCTTCCAGACAAGAGGAGGATTTGGGCTGGCAGCTGTAAGACAACTTTTATAACCCTATTCACAATTAAAATAATCAGGATCAGAAGGGTGCTCAGTCAAACTATACCTCACCTCTTGATGTTGCAAGGCCCTCAGGTGGAACTAGCCCTAGACCGGTGTGCTATCTCCTGAGCTTTTGCTACTGAGAGCGAGAGTTCTGATTTTTGGTCCACCGAGCATTCCAGGACCTTAGTGACTCTTCTTCTGAAAACGGGACTTCTGAACCCAGCCTCTACTTGATGGAACATCAGCTTGACAGGGTTGGCTGAGAAAGGTTAGCCTTCAGTACTTGCCTGTGAGCTTCTAAGAAGTGTTGGTTCAATCAGGAAAGGAAGCAGAACGTTGATGTAGACCAGGGATGTCCAACCTTCACAGATTTTAAGACTTGTGGACTTCAGCTCCCAGAATTCTGGGAGTTGTGGCCCACAGGTTTTAGAGTTGTCAAGGTTGAACACCCCCTGTTCTAGATTATAAATGAGCAAGCTATGGCCTGTTGAACTGCATGTCTCCTCAAGTTTCACAAATCTCATTGTAACAATAACAATAATAATAACTCTTGTCATTGTATGTGTATACACAGTATACCCATACAACAAAATTCACTTAACACTCAAAGACCAGGTCCAACACACATAACAATCGCCAAACACACTCCCACCCACCACAAATTCCCCACCCCTAAACCACCCAAACATCCACACAACAGACAAAGTAATGCTGTCCAACAGCTCACTGATGGTGGCCCTTTAGTTCATGGTTGAGTATGATTATAGCTCTGGGATAAAAACTATTCAGAAGATGCATGGTCCGAGTTTTAATTGTTCTGCATCTTCTGACAGAAGGCAACAGTCCAAAAAGATTGTAAGCAGGATGGGAAGAGTCTCTGAGAATATGAACGTTCTTAAACAGCGAGATTCGAAGTTGTCGTCCAGGGCTGGTACCTGGAGCCTGATGATATTCTGGGCAGTTTTAATGATTCTCTGTAGCTTTTCTGTCCGCTACAGAGCTGCTCCCATACCGTGCAAGAATGCCGTATGTCAGGACACTCTCAATGGTGCTGCAACAGTAGGACAGAAGTAGATGCTGAGGTAGATTTATTGTAGCTTCAAAGCTGCATTTTCTCCTAAATTAAGGGTAGGGTAGGCAATTCTCGTTCCTCTGCCTCTCTACTGTCTGACTCTGGAAGTCCGCACATCACTCCCAGATGGTCCTGGCCCCATCTCTGCCTCTGACGCAGAGCCCTCATCCAGGCCTTCCCCAGACTCCAGGACTGGCCCATGTTCCTCCCCAACCTCCTCACTGTCCGACTCTGATGCCAGCTCCACAGGCTGCTGGCGGACCACAACACCAAGGAAAAGAATTGCTGCTTCCAACTTTTAGAATTTGTGTTTGTGAGGGCTTTTTTTTGTGTGTGTGGAGTTCTTTGGTTGGTCTCCATGGATGCTTCATCTAATTTAGCAATGTTCTTCTTCAGATTACATAGAACATTTTATTCTATTCAGGTGAATAAATATTCCCAAAGGGTTTTTCCCCCCTTTTCCAGCTGCCATTTCTTCGCTGACTTGAAGTCAAGAGAAAAAAAGCTATGATTCTATTGTGGGCAAAATTCTATTTATTTGTTACCTTCTATTTTATTATTTTAGATTAGCACATCTGAGCCCAGGGGACTGTCCCACATGGAATATTAAAGAAAAGTGGTGGATTTTGCAAAAAGAGATGGGAGGTGATGGTTGAACTGCTTCTTTGAATTTTAACACATGGCAGACTGGTGCTTAATAATGCAAACGTTCAGAACTTCTGTAATATAAAAAGAACATTCAGAATATCCTATTAAAGGTTCCGGAATCTCATTTAAAACTCAATTATGTCTAATACAAAGCTACAGTAGGCTTGTCTTGAGATAAAGAGATGGAGTTGCCTAATGTTTCGCCTTCCTTCATTAAAATGGCCTCTCTTTTTTTTTTTTGATAACTTTCCTTTTTTTCTCTGAGCTAATGAGCATTAGATGAAAAACATAAAATGCAATAATAATAGACACAGCCAGTCTCCTTTTAGATGAAGCATCTTTCAGCAATATTAAAAAGTGGGCCAGGTTGCTATGTTTCAATTCTATCTGATACATAATTAATTCAGGATAACCCCAACCTTTACCTGATCACTCTCTGTCTCTGTTTCTCTGTCTCTGTTTCTCTGTCTCTCTCTCTCTCATTTAGCTCTGTTTATCATCTCTCTCTCTCTCTCTCTCTCTCTCTCTCTCTCTCTCTCTCTCTCTCTCTCTCTCTCTCACTATATCTATCTATCTATCTATCTATCTATCTATCTATCTATCTATCTATCTATCTATCTATCTATCATCTACCTACCTACCTACCTACTTTTCTTTCTATCTATCTATCTATCTATCTATCTATCTATCTATCTATCTATCTATCTATCTATCTATCTCCATCTCTCTCTCTCCAACTCTCTCTCTCTTTCACACACACACACACACACACACACACCCTGCTTCTTTATCTTTGTATGTTCCAGGTGTCACATGGCTTATTTTGGAAAAGATGTTTCCTCCTCAGTCTAACTCCCTCAAACAACCACCCTGTGGGTTGAATTGTATTGAGTAGAAAGACTACGAATTCAACAAATTCCATGGGTTTGAATCTAGATCTTCCCAGCCCTGCAAAACAGAAGTGATGGTCTCTAGAAGACCAACATCATCCGAATGGAATGCCATCTAGAAGACCAATGCCATCCTATCCCCTGGATGGGCTGTTGCCTGTGCCCAATGAAAATGGATCCTATTTGTTTTAGTTCCACAGCCACACCTTCAGTCATTTTGGTCTTCTGTCTTTTGTAGGATTCTCAATCTACAACACTCTTATGAACTGATTTGGTGGCTAATACAATGTCAGAATGAGTTTTAAAGGACTTTCTCCTCCTCCACCAACCTGGATTCATTGGGAAACTAAAAGGGCAAGAAATAAGCCTTGAGTATAAATACAACAGATGGGCTTACACCCTTTCCTACTTCCCACAAACAGGCTACAACTTTACAATCTAGCTGGACTTTTCTACCTACATGGCTGGCTTCCATCTTTACGTGGGACTGTGTTCAGGAAAAAAAAATCAATATTTCTTGGCAATACTTATTTTCCAAAGAGGAAAGACAGATAATGTCTCCTTAAATGGCTGATCCACCTGTCTTTTGATAGACTTAATTAGGACAGTTAATAATGATAATGAATGAACAAAATGACAAAGGAAGTCAGCCTAAGACTTGTATCTATTGTGTGCCAATGACGTGACCCAAGTTTTATTTTTTATGTTTTCTTTGCTTTTGGCTCTTTGTGAGTCCTCTCTACAAGTTTTTTCCTTCTATTTCTTTTTTCCATTCTTCGCTCCCCCCCCCACCTTTTACCCTCTCTAGCTTCCATTTATCTACTTTTTGGATCAATGGGAAATGCAGCCATGGTTCCTTTTATGGCCTTACAGAATCTGTGTCAGATAAAACCACAACACGGTAATTACAGAGACATTTTGAGCTGGGAGAAAAGAAAACCTATTTTTTTTTAAAAAAAGAAACAATAAAACCTTCCTATATCATTTGACTTGATAGAGTGAGATTTAAGGTTTGTTTTATGCCTGAATTCTTCCGCATGCTGATGGAGCTAATTGAAATTTCAGAGAACTCCTTTCTAAGTTACGCCATTAAGTGAGAAACAAGCTGGTCCTTGTGACTTGTTCAAAATCAACAAGGAATCAAATCAACCTTTCTTTGCCTACTTATATAAACAACATCTTCATTCACTCTCAAATTCTAATTTTCCTGCTTATTCATATTTATTCTCTTTTATTTTTTAACCATTCATTCTTTATCTTAGTATATTTATATATGTTCGGGGTTGCCTTTCTTCCATTTCATCTTTTTTGTTGTACAGCAATCTTTCTTCTCAATCCTGCCATCTCCCTCTCTTCTTTCCTTCTTACTTTCTTTTTCCCTCCTCTCTTGCTCCTCTCTACTTCCTCTTCCTTTCTCCTTCTCCTCCTTTCTTCCTCCCTGTCTAGCCCTCTCTCCTACTCTGATTTCCCCTTTCCTCTTTCCTTCCCTCTCTTCCATTCCTCTCTCTCCTCCCCTTCTCTTGCATCTCTCTCCTCTCTACTCCTCTTCCATCTATTGCTGTGTTCATATGATTAAAAAAAGGGAAAAAAAGAAAATTGTGGCAAAAATTGTAATTGAGCAAAATGTATTTGAATTTGATAAATTGTATAAGATAAGACATGGCCAATACTCTGTTCAAAAAAGATGTGGGTGAATGTGTGTGTGTGTGTGTGTGGGGGGGGGGAACCAATAAAACTTTATTTAAAAAAAAAAAGAATCAAACCAACCAACCAACCATTTTTATTTTAAATAAAAGCTTTAAGCTTTCCTCCCTCCCTTTTCCAAAAATACTAAAAATGCCTCTGTCATTCCCAAGATGAATGGACCGACAAGTGAAAAAAGATGGTTTTGAATTTGCAGAGGTTAACTTATTTTCTGATAGTGTGGAGCATATAAATAGTAACAGGCCCCCAAAATTGGATTGCTCGTCTTCCTGATAACCTCTTGAAGCAGCCCCTGGCAAATCTAGGACCTCCATTAGATGCTTCTTCTCTCTCTTCTCATCTGTCCCTTCCAGATAAGGAAAACTGTTGCTACCTTCATCCTTCTACACGTCTACATGGGCCTTTCTTTCCAGAGACATATTTTGTCTATTTGTTCTGACAATCCAAAAGTCAACCCTGACAGAAGCCAGGACTTTTCTTGATGGACTCTTTCAGAACTTGAAAAGGCTTATGGGAGATTTTTCTGGTACGTGGTCACTGCAGTGTTACATGCACGAAAGAAGGAAGACTGAAAAAAACTCACCATGGAAGGAAAGCTGGGTGAAGAGGACAGAGGTTGCAGAGGTGGCAAAATGGGGTTGCTTGCTTATGAAGAAGATAATAGCTACTGTTGTGGTCTGCCAGCAGCCCATGGAGCTAGCAGTGGAGTCGGACAGTGGGGAGGCTGGGGAGGAATATGGGCCAGTCCTGGAGTCTGGGGAAGACCCGGATGAGGGCTCTACATTGGAGGCAGAGATGGGGCCAGGGCCATCTGGGAGTGATGTGTGGACTCCGGAACCTCCAGAGTTGGACAGCTGAGAGGCAGAGGAACAGGAGGAGCCTGTTCCTAGTGCACGCATGCGCAGGGCTGCCAGAAGGCAAGAGCAGCTAAAGCAAAAAGGACGACTCAGGAGTAAAGCCAGGAGATGATTGACCCTCCTGTAAGGCCTAAAAGAGCAGCAAAGGCTCTTGGGCTCTTTATAGGAAAGCAACATTGCTAAATCTGTTTTCCAGTCAGCATCTCTTGTTTCTGAACTTCATGGGGCTTTGCCAAGAAAGGCCTTTGGCAGGGTGCCAAAGAAGATAAAGGTTTGTGATAAGCCTGAAGGACTTTTTCTGAAGGACTTGTTTTGGAATTAATTTGGACTAATCTGGGAATGAAGTAATTCTCAGCTGTTATAATAAAATAGTTTTATTTGAGACTAATTGTGTCCTGTAATGACTAAGTGAGTCTAGGTCACAACAGCTACATTTATTAACAACCAGAAACCCATTTTGGGCTTTTTGTCCATAAAAATGGATTAAAAAGTGATTTATGGGCAAAACGGAACTTGTGACTTAAAGATTTGATGATGTTTCAAAATTCATAAGTCCTGTGGCCCAAGATGACGATGAACATGATGCTGAATATTGATGATGCCTTCTGAGGATATCTTCTCAGGCTTGTAAAAATTGGGGCTGGTGGGGGCCTCTATGCGGCCCACAATTTCACTGCCCTGCTTCTGAAGTCTTCTTGGATGGGTAGAAGAAGAGAAACAGATCCAAGCAAATCAGGACTTTCTTGGAGTCAGCTTCTCTAACCTGCCTTCCCTCTTTATTTTTCTTGGTCAAACCCAACAGCCTGGAGAAGATGGAAGATGTTCTCTTTATCTAAAACAATTGTTGATATTTACCTATTTGAATAGAATAGAATAGAATAGAATAGAATAGAATAGAATAGAATAGAATAGAATAGAATAGAATAGAATAGAATAGAATAGAAAAGCAGAGTTGGAAGGGACCTTGGAGGTCTTCTAGTCCAACCCCCTGCTTAGGCAGGAAACCCTACTTCAGACAAATGGTTATCCAATCTCTTCTTAAAAACCTCCGCTGTTGGAGCATTCACAACTTCTGGAGGCAAGTTGTTCCACTGATTCATTGTTCTGATTCTCAGGAAATTTCTCCTTAGTTCCAGGTTGCTTCTCTCCTTGATGACTTTCCACCCGTTGCTTCTTGTCCTGCCCTCAGGTGCTTTGAAGAATAGCTTGACTCCCTCTTCTTTGGGGCAGCCCCTGAGATATTGGAAGACTGCTATCATGTCATCCTGGTCCTTCTTTTCATCAGAGTAGACATTCCCAGTTCCTGCAACCATTCTTCATGTTTTATCCCTGAGTCCCCTAATCATCTTTGTTGCTCTTCTTCGTTGCTTTCTAGAGTCTCCACATTTTTTTTACATTGTGGCACCCAAAACTGAATGCCGTATTCCAAGTGTGGCCTTACCAAGGCCTTATAAAGTGGTATTAACACTTCATGTGATCTTGATTCTCTTTTGTATGCAGCCCAGGATGGTGTTGGCTTTTTTGGCAGCTGCTGCACATGGCTGGCTCCTATTTAAATGGTTGTCCACTAGGATTCCAAAATCCCTCTCACAGTTACTACTATTGAGCAAGGTACCACCTATACTGTACCTGTGCATTTTGTTTTTCTTGCCTAAATGTAGAACCTTAATTTCGTTGTTAAAATTATCTCTTGCCTTTCATTCAGCAGCTCAACAGTCCTACCTCAGACTCTCATTTTTTTCTCTCACAACAACCAGTTTATGAGTTAGCTGGGTTGAGGGATCCAGTCACCGAATGGACTTCTATGGCTAAGCCCTCAGTACCAACCCTCTCTAGCTGATTTTTGCATGTCCAGTTGTGAACACATTTCTGTTTAACCGCTAATCTATAAGGTGGAGGTTGTGCATTGCTTCACCTGATTTTTAAAACAGGTACTTGATGATCTGAAAATTTGTTATTTTTACAGCTCCATTTTGAGCCCCAGAAATGGGATCAAGTAAATAAAATGAAAATGAATGAGAATGAGGGGAGGGGAAAAGAGAAAGATAGACATTTGATCTTTTAAAAAATTCGCAATGTCATGATGTACCCATTAAGTGTCTCCTCACATTCTGTTCTCAGATTGAGTTGGAAGAATGTCAATACATTGTAAATGTCAAAGATGGAATGTAATCTGAATGAAGGAGAGTGAAATAAATACAGACACGTGAACACACGCATTGCAATGACAATGTTCAGTCAACTCCTGTTAGGGCTGGGAACATCGACATTCCTCAAACACAACTGACATTCCATCCCTGGTTGTTGATTTGTTTCATGTTAGGGGCTGATACAATACATGGATGGATGGATGGACGGACAGATGGATGGATGGATGGACAATCTGATTATGTGCCATCAAATCTCTCGGTCTTTCTCTCTCTCTGTCTCTGTCTCTCTGTCTCTCTCGCTCTCGGTCTTTCTCTCTCTCTGTCTCTCTGTCTCTGTCTCTCTGTCTCTCTCGCTCTCTGTCTGTCTCTCTCTCACTGTCTCCGTTTTCTCTGTTTTCTTTCTTTTCTTTCTTTCTCTCCTTTCTTTCTTTCTCTCTCTTTTTTCTTCTCTCTCTCTCTGTTGTCTGTTTTCTTTCTTTTTTCTTTCTTTCCTTTCTTTCTCTCTCTTTTCCTTCTCTTTTATCTCTCTTCTCTCTCTCTCTGTTTCTCTCTCCTTTTTTCCTTCCTTCCTTCCCTCTCTCCCTCCCTCCCTCCCTCCCTCCCCCTTTCCTGTTTAATAAACATGTCCTTGGAGGTCAATCAGAGTATTTAAGAAATAAGCTGATCTAAGTTTAAACATTGCATAGAAACACAGCAAGTTACTATAAGATGTTAGTTACCATACATACAACTAACATTCCATTCTTTGGAGAAAATGGTGTCCGTTAAAGCAACCATTCTATAAACTGCATTGGGCTTGGCACCATCTTCTTGTCCCAGTAGGACCAGGCTGGAGGAAAGAACATAGATTTAAGGAAGGTACATTCTGGAAAGAGTTCAGATCTCTCTCCTTTTTGTGTGTGTGTTTTCCATTGCGGTATTCAGCTGCATATAATTTGGCAGCCAAAGACATTGTTGAAATTCTCCAGAGACTCATTAAAAACCTAGATAATTCTAGAGTTGAGCAAAAGATGACTACTGCTTGGCTGAGTGTGCCAATTTTACAGATGTATGAAGGGTAAATCTGATTAGGATGTCGTGTAACAAAGAGCTGCTAAAACGTTCTGAATATATCTATCTGTTAAATTACATTTCTTGACATGTTAGTACATCCTACCGCTAAATGCATTTCAGTCCAACTTTAAATGAAAAAAAAAATCATTTTTCCATGTAGTACAACTGGCCCTGGCTGTTATAAATGGATAAAACTGAAACTCGAACCTAGTGTCTAATTACTGTGAATAGTCTTCTAGTCAATAATTACAAAGCTTTGGGAGAGGAACAGGAAGAAATAATCTATGGTGAAGGTGCTCGCCTGAAAATCAGGAGACAGTGAGTTCTAGAGCAGCCTTAACACGAAAGCCAACTGGTTGACATGTCATATCCCATCTCATCTCACAAAGTTGTTGTTGGGGGCAAAATAGGAGGAGGAAGACGTATTAGTATGTTCGTCACCTTGAGTTATTCATATAAATAATAAAGGTAAAGGTTCCCCTTGCACATATGTGCTAGTCGTTCCCGACTCTAGGGGGCGGTGCTCATCTTTGTTTCAAAGCCGAAGAGCCAGCGCTGTCCGAAGACATCTCTGTGGTCACGTGGCCAGCATGACTCAATGACAAAGGCACATGGAATGCAGTTACCTTCCCACCAAAGGTGGTCCTATTTTTCTACTTGCATTTTTTACGTGCTTTCGAACTGCTAGGTTGGCAAAAGCTGGGACAAGTAACGGGAGCTCAACCTGTTATGCAGCACTAGGGATTCGAACCGCTGAACTGCCGACCTTTCGATTGACAAGCTCAGCGTCTTAGCCACTGAGCCACCCTGTCCCACTCACAAATAATAAAGATGGGATAACAAATATCTAAAACATTTCACTTCTCATGCCAGAAAGTTCTTCAGTTCTGACTGAATGGAGGAGAATGGAAGTATTTACATTCCTTGCAGTCCTCTGGTCATTAGCGCTCTCTCTGAGAGTTGCTGAGGCCACTTGGAGGTTTATCAGGGTGCAATACTGAATAGTGCAAATGGCTGTGGAACCTTCTTGGAACTGCTGAAAGGACTGTCTTGTAGACAGGAGATAGATGGCGTCATTGACCTTCCATGCCATCATGGTTTTGCACTTTCATGGGGCTTGATTTCCCATGCCACCATGTTTTCCCACATTCAGAACACTTGGTATCCCACGCCCCATGTTGCTCTGACCTAGGCTTCCCCAAGAAGCACGAAGCAGAATCCTGGTCCTGACAAAACCCCTTCTTTTAAACAAACAGTGAATTCCTCTCATTCGCCTTCAGCAAAGCCTTTCAAGGGAGAATTTACAGTCACAGACCTTATCTGGCTTGGAGAGCTGACAGGACGATATCTTTAAAACTTGGCAAAGAGTCTCGGAAAGTCACAAACCAATTAAGCGAACTAATTGTCTTCTGCAAACTCCACTTCCCTTTCGCTCCTCTTTTATTCCCTCTGGGAGGGGCCATTCATCGTCCACCTGTGGCCTTAACCCCAAGTTCTTTAGCTGTTCCCTTCGTCTGGCAACTCTGCGCATGCGCACACTGGGAACAGGCTCCAGCTGTTTGTCTGCCTCACTGATGTCTGACTCCGAAGGCAGCAGATAACTGGCATACGGCCCTGGTCTCCTCTCTGCCTCTGACGGAGAGCCCTCATCAGAGCCCTCCCCAGACTCCAGGACTGGCCCAGGTTCCTCCCCAACCTCCTCACTATCTGAGTCTGCCATGAGCTCCACTGGCCACTGGCAGGCTACAACACATTACCCTATCTTCACGGTCCCTGATTTCTAGCTATCCTTCTCTTCCTCCCCTCTCCTTTTCTCCTTCCCCTTCTTAAAAGGACCCCTGAAGAAAATGTAAGACAGATCAGGTTTCCTACATCTAATCATCATTAATCTTGTAAACCGCGACAAGCCAGAGCTCAGCATTGCTCTGCCATCCGCCCGCAATTCCCTACCCGTGGAAACCGTGCCAGAAGACTGCAGACTGTTTCTGTCTCCTCGGCCAGCTCCATCGCTCCGTCTTTCTTCAAATGTCTGATCAAACAGACAAAATATTTAATTGAGACGGAGGGAAAGCAAATGGATTTCCCCCTCCCCTCCCTCCTATTAGGAGCCCCCTCTCCCGATAGCCATCTGCTGCTTTCCTCCATCTGCAAGTGGATATCTGAGGTTCTAATTGGACTTCACTTTTGACACCTACCAAGAGGAAACACTGTTTTCTACAGCCTATTTTAGACTGACACATTTCTGGCAGCTTCTTCTCCAGGCGCCTTGTGGAGGGGGTCATGGAGAGGTGAGGGGAGGGGACAGCTAATGAGGTTCCTGTTGGAGCCGAAAAGGAAGGGGGAAATAAAAAAAGCAATTATCCCTCAAGTCTACGAGGTGCACCTCAGTGCAAAAAGACTTCGGATCTTGCTTTGCTCTTGAAAGGGTGGAGGAGGACTCCGACGGCGTGGCCCAAATCCTTCTAAGATGGCCAAGCATGCTTTTGACTTGTCAGTTGGCCTGAAGTTTTGGCTCCTTGCAAAACAAACCGGTTCTCCTGCCAGTCTGTGAAAAAACCTTTTGGGAAGGGAAGGGATTTTGTGGGAAAGGAATCCCAGCACATTTCAGATGTGGCATCAGAATGGTTTTCCAGGCTACATAGTAGATTAGAACAGGGAATATAGAACAGGCATCCTCAAACTACAGCCCGCGGGCCAGATACGGCCCTCCAATGCAAAGTATCGTCCCCGCGGAGTGGTGGGATTAAGCCCCGCCCCTTGCCCTGGGCCTGATCTTCCAGCGAGCCATCTGGAAGGCCAGCTGAGTGGTGACCTCACTGGTGCAGCCTTGAAAAGCAGCTCTGGGCTTGTAAAGTACTGCTTTAAATTAAAAGTCTTCGAAAACAATTTAAACAGGAGTTTAGGAAGGAGAAAGGCAAAAAAAATATGGACTGTTAAACTGGCCACGCCCACCCAGTCACATGACCACCTAGCCACGCCCACCCAGTCACATGACCATCTAGCCACACCCGCCCACCCAGTCCGGCCCTCCCCAACAGTCTAAGGGACTGTGAATCGGCCCCCTGTTTAAAAAGTTTGAGGACCCCTGATATAGAATAACAGAGTTGGGAGGGACCTTGGAGAGCTCCTTGCTCAAATAGGAGACCCTATATCTGAGATGGCGAACCTAGGGCATGCGTGCCCGAAGTGGCACACAGATCCTTGTCGCCTAGCAGATGCGGCGTCGCCCGTTCCTCTTCCAACTTCCTAGTGCGCATGAGTACACAACAATCAGCTGGCCTTTGTGCATGCAGCAGTGCCAGAAACTGGAAATGTGGTCTTCTGTTTTCTGGTGTGAGCATGGACGCCGGCCAGCTGATTGGTGTGTGCACATGCATGGCAGTAACCAGAAGACTTCTTGGCCGGTGTGCATGCGTGCGCTGGAAACCGGAAGTACCTTTACAGCATGCGCATGCCCCTGGGCAGCTCCTCTTCCTGTTCACGGCCCTGATGAGCCTGTACAAAGGGCTCCCTTTTTGGCACTTGGTGCTGGGCATGCGCACGCTTGCTCCCTCTTTGGCACTCAGTGCTGAAAAGTTTCACCATCACTGCCCTATATCATTCTAGAACAATGGCTGTCCAGTCTCTTCTTAAAAATGTACAGTGATGGAGCACTCACAACTGGAAGAGGAGGAGGAGGAGGAGGTGGTCCTTGGTGTTCTCTAAGATCAGATTCCATCTGTTGGGATGCAGAAGTCTACTAAGTAGAACAACTGTGGCCAAAGAAAGCAAATATAATATTAATAGTAATAGGTGCCTTGGGTGCAATCCCCAAACCTCTGGAGCACCACTTCAACGCTGTCGGCATTGACAAAATCCTCACCGGTCAATTGCAAAAGGCAGCTTTACTCAGAACAGCTTACATCCTGCAACAATTTCTTTACAAGTATTCTGCTTTATTGGTATAATACCTTTAATATTATTGAACAATAGCTACTGCCTACTCCCAGGTCCTTGGGAAGAACTCGAGAGGTGGATTAAAACGCCAAGTCCCATCTAAACATCTGGCTAGCTGTGCGATGAACCACAATCATAATAAATCCGACCCGCCTGCACAATTTTGACCTAATCATTTATTTAAGTGATCCAGACTGCCGCTCTTTGTACCGAAGGAGGAAAAGCTCATACAGGAGTTCAAAGAAGGAAAATGCATGCTTGCTGTGATTTGTTAAGTCATCCGGATCTTAGATGTTTTGTTTCTTCTTGTTCTCTCTGAAATCAGTGCCTGTAGGTGTTAGCAGGAGAGACTGAAGAAAGACAAAAACATTTGTGGGCCACTTCAGTCTTTCTCTCTTAGCTTTGGGAAAGAAAAAAAAAGATTTCTGGTTTTGCAAGGATGGAGGGAAGTCATTGATCTTTGCTCAACCATGGGCCACTCTAAATCATTATAGATTAGCAGAATTAGAAGGGACCTTGTAGGTCATCTACTCCAACCCCCCCCCCACCAAGCAGGAGACCCTACCCCATTTCTGAGAGATGGAAGTCCAAGCTCTTCTTGAAAGTTTCCAGGGATGAAGCTCCCACAACTTCCAAAGGCAACTTCTGTTCCATGGGTTGATGGTTCTCACTGTCTGAAAATTTCTCCTCATTTCCAGGTTAAATCTCTCCTTGGTCAGTTTCCATCCATTATTTGTTGTCTGGCCTTTGGGTGCCTTGGAAAATAGCTTGACCCCCTTCCTCCTCTCTATGGCAGCCCCTCAAATATTGGAAGGCTGCTATCATGTCTCCCCTGGTCCTTCTCTTCAGTAGACTCTCTCCAGGTCATGGAGGACCTTGTCTCAGATTGTCCCCTTGGCCATCTCTCTTCCCTCCACTTCCCAAAGTCACAACATTCGAAGAACGCAAAGGCTATTTTTAAGTCAGAGCTCTCTGACTTTGAAGGAGAAGGTCCTTGAGACCGGGACCTTAGGAGATCATCATACAGGTAGTCCTCAATTTATGGCATTTCAGAGTTACAACAACACTGGAAAAATGACTTGCAACTGGTCCTGGCTGTTGCATCCCCACTGCCATGTGATCAAGATTTCAAAACCTTGGGAATTGATGTTGTGGTCTCTTGGCCGCCAGCCCCTCCAGCAGCCGAATCAGAGGAAGAGGAGGAGGCCTGTGAGTCAGGGCCAGCATCAAGGCAACCTGAGAGCTCCAAGAGAAAAGAGGGAATGGAGCTGTCAGAAAAAGAGACAGAGGCAGAGCCTGGGCCATCCATCAGCCCTCAGATGGAGAGTCAACAGCCCCCAGGTCTGGAGGTGGTTGATGAGGAAGAGGAGGAACAGCTGGGTCCAGTGCCTGACAGGTGGCAGAGAGGAGAGCAGTGGAAATCTATGGGCAGGTTCTTGGAATGAAGAGCCACTGCTGCTAGCAAAGCCCGCTCTAGCTCTGGGGATAAAAGGCAGGGGGTGGAGATGAATAGATGTGGCAGACAACTATTCATCTCCAGGCCAGCCGGACTTGTTATCCTGTGTTGAGAGAGAAACTTTTTGCCGGGACTGCTGGCGTTCCTAATAAAGGAATCATTGCTTCAATTACAGTGGGTTTGCTGTGTTTGGGAGCCGGGTCAGAACAACTGGCATATATATTTATGACCGTTCAGCATCCCGAAATGTTGAGATCACCTTTTGCAATCTTCCAGCCAATGTGGGAAGCCAGAATCGTTTAACGACCAGGTGATTCACTTAACTATGGCAGCCAACATCACAGCCAATGAGGGACACCAGAGCCATCCAGGCGATTCTTGCTGCAGCAAGACAAGGCATATAAAACCGGCTGCGACTCGCTGAAAAGCTCCCTTGCTCCACCATGGATGGACAGCAGAGGTGGGTTTCAGCAGGTTCTGACCAGTTCTGGAGAACCTGTAGCAGAAATTTTGAGTAGTTTGGAGAACCGGTAGTAAAAATTCTGACTGGCCCCGCCCCCCTCTATTCCCTGCCTCCCAAGTCCCAGTTGATCAAGAGGAAATGGGGTGGGAATGGAGATTTTGCAATATCCTTCCCCTGCCACGCCCACCAAGCCACACCCACAGAACCAGTAGTCAACATTTTTGAAACCCTGATACACAGGGAGTTGCAAGATACGCAGATACTCTCCAAAAAATACCCAGGAGAGGGTGTCGCCCTTCTCCGCAGCTTCCAGTCGTCGGCCTTTCAGAGGAGGCCCAGAAGCTGCCCTATGCATTGGGGTGAAGAGCTGCCTGCTTGCCTGATGGCAACCCCCCCTGCCCCCCGAGGAAACCAGCTTTTTAATTCCGTGTGCTTGGCTGATTTTCCCTTCATGCAATATTGAAAAGGCTGCTCCGAGACATACATCAGTGGCTTGGCCGGGGCCCATAATGGATTGCTGAACTCTCTTCACTGTGACAACTCTGCTCCCACGATCTGTTACGCAGAGTGGCTTCACTCCCAGGCCGTTCACGTTTCACCCCTTGGGCTTTAATGGCGGCGGTGTGTGTGTGTGTGTGTGTGTGTGTGTGCGCGCCAAAGCCAAATGCAAGACCGGCTGGCATCGGGAGGGTTCTCGCGCCAAGCCAATAGTACGTGTTTAATTGATCGATCCGTTAATTCGGAGCCTGGGAGCACACAGGGCTGTTTACCTAGGGCCGCATCAGTATTGTGTTTGACCTTGGTGTGTGTGTGTGTGTGTGTTAGGTGTGGCCGGGGTGGGCGTGGTCAGCTCAATGTCGCTCATGTTGGGGGGCACTTGTGGTGGCCAAGTGGTAAGGGAGGACTTCCCTCAGACCCTCCCTCACTCTCATTATAATTTTCCCTCCCTCCTTCCTTCCTTCCTTCCTTCCTTCCTTCCTTCCTTCCTTCCTTCCTTCCTTCCTTCCTTCCTTCCTTCCTTCCTTCCTTCCTTCTTTCCTTCCTTCCTTCCTTCCCTTGCTCTAACCTTCCTTCCATCTGTCCTTCCATCTCTTTATCTTTCCTTCCTTCCTTCCTTCCATCCATCTCTTTCTCTAACCTTCGTTCCTTCTGTCCTTCCATCTCTTTCTCTTGGTGGGTGTGGCATGGTCAGCAATAGGCTGACTGTGTAAACTGCTTAGAGAGGGCTGGAAAGCACTGTGAAACAGTATTTAAGTCCCTTCCTTCCTTCCTTCCTTCCTTTCTTCCTTCCTTCCTTCCTTCCTTCCTTCCTTCCTTCCTTCCTTCCTTCCTTCCCCTCTTTCCTTTGTTCTCCTTCCATGCTTTCCTCCCATCTTTCCTTCCTTTTCTTTCCTTTTTCCCTTTCTTGTTTCCTGTCCCTGCTCAAATGCGAAAGGGGAAACATTTCCCCTTTTGTTTTCTTTTTAGCTGGTTTTGCTTTTAGTTTGTTTCGCTAGCCCTCTGTTATCGGAACCAACCCGGGGGAGCTGTGCGCGGCCCTCCCAAGCTCCATTTTCACGGGCAGAGGCACCTCAGGCCGGTCCTTCGTTGTTTCCAGGGGGGGCCCGTGGGCCAGATCTAAGCACCCCGTGGACTGGATCTGGCCCACGGGCCTTGAGTTTGAGACCCCTGTCCTAAGATACGGGTGCAAAGTTATGCCTTTGGCTTTCCGTGTCCTTTGCAGGAGGGCTGGAAGAGCTGAGATTAGTGATGGGTATCATCACTAATGATACCCATCACTAACCCTGGCTGAGACGCTGAACTTTAAAACAGGGCTGAAATCCAGCAGGTTCTGACAGGTTCTGGAGAACCAGTAGCGGAAATTTTGAGCAGTTCAGAGAACTGGCAAATACCATCTCTGGCTGGCCCCAGAGTAGGGTGGGAATGGGGATTTTGCAGTATTCTTCCCCCAGGAGTGGGGAGGGAATGGTGATTTTGCAGTATCCTTCCCCTGGAGTGGGGAGGGAATGGTGATTTTGCAGTATCCTTCCCCTGGAGTGGTGAGGGAATGGTGATTTTGCAATATCTTTCCCCCAGGAGTGGGGAGGGAATGGTGATTTTGCAATATCCTTCCCCCAGGAGTGGGGAGGGAATGGAGATACTGCAATATCCTTCCCCTGCCACACCCACCAAGCCATGCCCACTAAGCCACACCACACCTACCAAGCCACGCCCACAGAACCGGTAGTAAAAAAAATTGGATTCCACCACTGCTTTAAAGCCCCCGTTTGCCGAATCAGGAGTCCATTACCTGGCAAGGTTGGGAGGCTGCAAGCTGAAGCCTTCGGAGGTATAAAAAGCCATTTATTTCTCCTCCCTGGCAGTGGGCAATCAAACTGTTTAGCATGACTTCATTCTTGTCTGTAATAAAGATTCTAATCCAGCCGAATCATGTCTGGGAAGACTTCAGCAAAAGCTGGTCTGGCTGTGAAGGGATCAGGAAAACGGTGATTTACTGCTAAGTCCAGATCGGAGAAGCAGATGAATGGAGTTATAAAATTGGCCCGTTGTTTTGCACAGGAGGGGAAAAAAAAAAGATTCGGGGATTGTAGAAAGCAAAACACAGAGGCCTTAACCCTGCCAAGCTTTAAAGCTTCTGTTTTATCTCCTGGGCAATTCATGACACCTCTCGAAACCAGCCTCGCTCCAGAGCTAACTCTGCCCCTTTGTAGAATACCCCCTCTCTGTTGACAGTTGTTTTTCCCAGCTCACAAATATTGACACGATCCAGCTTGGCCTCAAAATAACGAAACCAACATTGTCCCATGAAAGAGAAACTTCCTAACAGGGAGGACAATTAACCAGTGGAAAAAGCTTGCCACCAGAAATCGTGGGCGCTCCATCACTGGAGGTTTTAGAGAGGAGACTGGACAGTCACTTGTCTGACATACAGTAGTATAAGTTCTCCTGCTTAAGCAGGGAGCTGGACTAAAAGACTTCCAAGGTCCCTCCCAGCTCTGTTCCGTTCTGTTCCACTCTTTCCCTATTGATTGCAGGAATTGGTTATGTCTAGTTTAATGAAAAGAGGGACTAATGGTAGCAGTGTTCCTATATCTCAGAAGTAAGGCCACACTTGGAATCCTGCATCCAGTTTTGGTCGCCACGATGTAAAAAAGATGTGCAGAGAAGAGCAACAAAGAGGATTAGGGGACTGGAGGCTAAAACATATGAAGAACGGTTGCAGGAACTGGGTCTGTCTAGTTGAATGAAAAGAAGGACTAGGGGAGACATGATAGCAGTGTTCCAATATCTCAGGGGCTGCCCCAAAGAAGAGGGAGTCAAGCTATTCTCCAAAGCCCCTGAGGGCAGGACAAGAAGCAATAGGTGGAAACTAATCAAGGAGAGAAGCAACTTAGAATTAAGGAGAAATTTCCTGGCATTGGGAACAATTAGTGGAACAACTTGTCTCCAGAAGTTATAAATGCTCCAACACTGGAAGTTTTTATGAAGTTGTTGGATAATCATTTGTCTGAGGTGGTGGAGGGTTTCCTGCCTAAGCAGGGGGTTGGACTAGAAGACCTCCAAGGTCCCTTCCAACTCCATTTGGAGGGGCCATTGTATCAATTTCCCCTCTTCTCTGTCCCTGCCACTGATTTCAACCAACATTGAATTTATGGCCGGGACATTCTCAGGACATTCTCGCTTGTGCGTTCACAGGTGGGGGGATGAAGGAGAGAGAGAGAGAGATAGAAAGAGAAAGAAGAGGAGAGAGAGAGAGGGAGAGAGAGAGATGCAAATAGTAAAGAATCAAATGCAGACCTGACACCCATCACCCAACAGGGAAGCCGCAAGAAATATTGATTTCCTAACCTCTGGAGCCTTGATCACTTTTGCAAGAAGGACAGTTAATCAGGTTGGCAGTGGCGTGAAGATCCTGGCAAAACAAATTAGAGTTCCCTGCCGCACACGCACGTGTGCACAACACACACACACACACACGCACACACAGTCGCTCGCAGAATGTCAGGAGTGCGTGGGCAGAGGAATGTTGAATTGCCACGAGAAGGCTGGTTCCTCTCTTTCCTTTTTAGTCCGCTTACTTCTTCCTGATTGCCTCTCCATTCGCTGATAAGGGCTGCGGATTATTGGAAGCTCCTTGGTTCTTTCATTTTGGGGAAGGGCCAGGCAATATTTTCAGAGGTGGGGGTGGGGGAAATCAAGCAAGGTAAAGAAAGGAGATTTGGTCCCTTGGAAAATCTATTCTATTCTATTCTATTCTATTCTATTCTATTCTATTCTATTCTATTCTATTCTATTCTATTCTATTCTATTCTATTCTATTCTATCTATCTATCTATCTATCTATCTATCTATCTATCTATCTATCTATCATCTATCTATCTATCTATCTATCTATCTATCTATCTATCTCTTTCTATCATCTATCTATATCTATCTCCATCTCTCTCTATCTCTCTCTCCATCTCTCCATCTCTCTCTCTCATCTCTCTCTCCCTTTCTATCTACCTATCCATCCATCATCTATCTATCTATCCATCCATCATCTACCCACCCACCCATCCATCCATCCATCATCTACCTACCCATCCATCTATCCATCTATCCATCTATCCATCTATCCACCTATCCACCTATCCACCTATCCATGTATCCACCTATCCACCTATCCATCCATCCCTCATCTATCCATCCATCCATCCATCCACCCATCCACCCATCTCTTTCTCTCTCTCTATCTATCATCTCTCTTTCACGTGTGAAAAACGTGCAAATGCTCTTCGGTGTTGGTTTCCTTGGGTGCCTCGGTGTGCATGTGGTGGTGGTGGTAGGCAATTTATCCAGGGATGAATATGGGGATCAACTGGTTGAGCAAACAGGAGTCGGATTCTCTGAAGGAGAAGCAGCTGCAACTGGGAAGCACTCCTACTTTTCCAAATTGTTTTCCCAGGAAAGCTGCAGGTAGGAACACTACAGAAAATAGCTTGTTATTATCCTCACCTTCCTAGCTTGCCTCTATTTTTGCACAATACCCTCTGACTGACCTTGCCTGATCTTGCAAAACAAAAATTACCAGAATTGGGTCTGGCTGGTGCCTGAAAGCAAAGCCCGGAGGAAATGTTATGTCTATTTGCTAACCTAGAAGTAAAAAAATAAAAACAAAATCTTGAAAACAAGTAGCAGCAAACCCATTTCTGCATAGCTGAGGAGAAAACCCGTTCTATCCATTAACTCCTCAGGAGCTGAGCAAATCCCTGGGCTGGCATTCCTGTTTTTCCCTCCCTCCCAATTTGCAATGGCTTTTCTAAGAAAAGGAACAAATATATAAGGTAGAAAGTTAACTCAGCCACGGCCAAAATCTTGAGGAACCAGCCAGCTTTTCCTGCTGTCATTCCCTTTAATTCGGATCCTACTCTGCTCTTAATTCATTGGACCAAATATAGGATCTCCTCAATTATATCTTAGACCACACCGATCATCCTTGACTTACAATAACTTGCTTAGTGACCGTTGAAAGGTTCAAAGGCACTGAAAAAAAAATGTGGCTGACGACCAGTTTTTCACAGTTGCGACTTTTGCGCGATCACGCGGATCAAAATTCAGACGCTTGGCAACTGCTTCATACTTATGACGGTTACTGTGTTCCAACGTCACGCCATCCCCTTTGGCGACAAGCAAAATCAAGGGAGAAGCCAGATTCACTTAACAACTTAATAGCTGCAGTGATTTGGTTAACAATGATGCCAAGAAAGAAGGCAAAATGGGTCACAACTCACCTGATATGGATACAGATACAGATACAGATTAACAGAGTTGAAAGGGACCTTGTAGGTCATCTACTCCAACCCCCCCCACCACGCAGGAAACACTACACTATTTCTGACAAATGGCAGTTCCATCTCTTCTTGAAAGCTTCCAGTGATGGAGCTCCCACCACTTCTGAAGGCAACTTCTGTTCCATAGGTTGATGGTTCTCACGGTCAGAAAATTTCTCCTTATTTCCAGGTTGAATCTCTCCTTGATCAGTTTCCATCCATTATTTGTTGTCTGGCCTTCAGGTGCCTTGGAAAATAGCTTGATCCTCCTCCTGTGCCCCTCAAATACTGGAAGACTGCATCATGTCCCCCCTGGTCCTCTCTTCACTAGACTAGCCATGCCCAGTTCCTGCAACCGTTCATCATATGTTTTAGCCTCCAGTCCCCTTATCACCTTGGTTGCTCTTCTCTGCGCTCTTTCTTGAGCCTCCACATCTTTTTTATAGTGTGGTGACCAAAACTGGATGCAGTACTCTAGGTGTGTTCTTACCAAGGTTTTACAGAGCAGTATTAGTACTTCACTTGATCTTGATTCAATCCCTCTGTTAATGCAATTTAGGTTTGCATTGGGTTTTTTGGCTGTGGCTGAACACTGCTGGTCCCATCCATGCAGCAAAGGATAAACTTGAATAAACAAGCTTATTTGAAGCTTAGAACTAATCTAAACAGAGAGTTAGAATCAAGATCCCGTGAAGTGTTAATCCCACTTTATAAGGCCTTGGTAAGGCCACACTTGGAATTCTGAATCCAATTTTGGTCACCACAATGTCAAAAAGATGTTGAGACTCTAGAAAGAGTGCAGAGAAGAGCAACAAAGAGGATTAGGGGACTGGAGGCTAAAACCTATGAAGAACGGTTGCAGGAACTGGGTATGTCTAGTTTGATGAAAAGAAGGACTAGGGGAGACATGATAGCAGAGTTCCAATATCTCAGGGGCTGCCCCAAAGAAGAGGGAGTCAAGCTATTCTCCAAAGCCCCTGAGGGCAGGACAAGAAGCAACGGGTGGAAACTAATCAAGGAGAGAAGCAACTTAGAACTAAGGAGAAGTTTCCTCACAGTGAGAACAATTAATCAGTGGAACAACTTGTCTCCAGAAGTTGTGAATGCTCCAACACTGGAAATTTTTAAGAAGAGGTTGGATAACCATTGGTCTGAAGTGGTGTAGGGTTTCCTGCCTAGGCAGGGGGTTGGACTAGAAGACCTCCAAGGTCCCTTCCAACTCTGTTATTCTATTCTATCTTTTATCTTTAAAAAAACACCTCAATCCTGATACTCAAATTAGAGCCAAGACAAATGAAGGGCTGTTAGAGCCAACCTCTTCAGATGGGCTATTCCTGAGTTTCCCCACTTACAGTTTGGCTATCGAATAGATCAAGACAAACAATATTTTTTTTAAAAAATCATTATTTGCTTAGAAGTACCAATGAATATGAATAATATTTGACCAAAAGGCAAGGGCCCTGCTGTTTGGTTTATTGATTTCATTATGCTAATTAATTCCTTGGTTTTTTTAAAAAGCTCTGCTTTGCCCTTTTTCTGCTTCTCTGTAGATGTAGAAGGAATTCTAGATCCTTCTTTTCCTGCCCAGAAAGTTCCATGCTTAAAAAAAAGCAATTTGTTTTTGAGGTGGAAGGGAGAGGGGGAGAGAGAGAGGGAGGGAGGGAGGGAGACAGAGAGGGAGGGAGGGAGGGAGGGAGGGAGGGAGGGAGAGAGAGAGAGAGAGAGAGAGAGAGAGAGAGAGAGAGAGAGAGAGAGAGAGAGAATTATAATTATGCTTTAAATATCCAATCTTTTGTCCCCGGCTGGATGAAAAATCTCCTTTGATAATAAGTGTTTGTCTTAGCTCCTCTTGATTTTTAAAGGCAGATCGGGGTGGAGTTTCCCCTCTTCTTTCCTAAACAGGCAGCTCAAACTGGGTGAAACATATGGGAGTTGCTCAGAAAGATTTCTCTTATTTTAACATCTGTTTCTACGGAAACTGCTTCCCTGGTGCCCTCTCAGCACTAACAGCTCAACTGCCAGGCAAGAATTTCCTCCCTGCGCTGGAACTCAAATTTAATGGACTTTTTTGCTGGAAGATATCAATAGAGCAGATAGAGAAAACAAATGCATTTCCCCCAAATTTTCATTTCTCTCTTCTTTCTCTTGTAATGTTTCCTAACCTTGGTGCAGCGTCACCTTCCCAAGGTAAGTAGGCTGGTCTCATCTCCGTCCCTTTCTCTTCAACCCAGGCATCTCTGCTCCTTGAAAGCACTGAACGAATCTCTTTGCTTAGCCATGAAAGCATGTTGGGTGACTTTAGGCCAATCACCAAGAGATGGTGAGTTCTAGTACCACCCTAGGAATGAAAACCAACTGGATGACTTTGGGTTAATCACCAGGAAACCGTGAATTCTAGTCCTACTTTTGGCATGAAATCCATCTGGGTGTCTTCGGACCAGGCATTCTCTCAGTCCAGCTCCCCTCACAGGGTGGTTATAATAAAGAAGAGGATACAAATAACATAAATAAAAATAAAATTGCCTCTTGTAGGTTTCTCAACAAGGGCCACACCTATAGAAGCAGATCGGCACCTGTCTGCCAATTGTGAAGGTCTTGACATGCAACTGCCAAGGGCTTTGCAGCCGGTGTTTGTGAGGCTGCTGTTCAACCATGAGGAGCAACTGATGACAGTTGCCGTTCCGGTGTCTGATCAACGTCCCCTCCAATGCGAGAACGGCTTTAATCCTCCCTGGGATTCAGCTGCGTCTCTAAGCAACAGTGAGGGATGACTTTGCCCAGACTTGCTCTCGGAAAGAGTCTTCCCCAGATCCGTGGCTGAAGATCTTCAGATGTTGATCATTCAGATTCCCATGGATGGGAGAGATGTGGAAAGAACAGGGCAGAAACAGAAAGAAAGAAAGAAAGAAAGAAAGAAAGAAAGAAAGAAAGAAAGAAAGAAGGAAGGAGGGAAGGAAGGAAGGAAGGAAGGAAGGAAAGAAAGAAAGAAAGAAAGAAAGAAGGATGGAAGGAAGGAAAAAAGGAAGGAAGGAAAGAAAGAAAGAAAGAAAGAAGGAAGGAAGGAAGGAAGGAAGGAAAGAAAGAAAGAAGGATGGAAGGAAGGAAAAAAGGAAGGAAGGAAAGAAAGAAAGAAAGAAAGAAGGAAGGAAGGAAGGAAGGAAGGAAGGAAAGAAAGAAAGAAGGAAGGAAGGAAGGAAGGAAGGAAGGAAGGAAAGAAGGAAGGAAGGAAGGAAAGAAAGAAAGAAGGAAAGAAGGAAGGAAAGAAAAAAGAAAGAAAGAAAGAAAGAAAGAAAGAAAGAAAGAAAGAAAGACCTATATCTTTCCATCTCCCTCTGTTTCTCTACCGGTGGGCATCCAATGATCCCATGCAGAGGTGGGTTTCACATATTTTTACCACCGGTTTGCCACGCGTGCAGACGCTCGTGCACCTTCCATGCCTGTGCTTAGCCTTTCAGGCATGCACTTTGCTTGCCCATGTGCCTTCCACGCATGTGCTGGGCTTCAAAAATGGGGCTAAATAGGATGGCATAGGGATGGGGCAGGTGGGGCAGGTGGGCCGGCCCACCCACGATCTGCACTACCGGTTTTCCTGAACTGGTCTGAACCGGCTAAATACCACCACTGGCCAAAATCCCATGGCAAGGCCAAAATTCTCTGTGCATGGTCAGAAGCAACCAAAACAGAGAGACGAGAAAGAGAGATGAGAGAGAGACAGAGACAGAGACAGAGAGGGAGGGAGGGAGAGAGGGGGAGAGGGAGGGAAAGAGAGAGAGACAGAGACAGAGACAGAGAGGGAGGGAGGGAGAGAGGGGGAGAGGGAGGGAGAGAGAGAGATGAGAGAGAGACAGAGACAGAGAGGGAGGGAGGGAGAGAGAGATGAGAGAGAGACAGAGAGGGAGGGAGGGAGAGAGGGGGAGAGGGAGGGAGAGGGAGGGAGAGAGAGAGATGAGAGAGAGACAGAGACAGAGAGGGAGAGAGGGGGAGAGGGAGGGAGAGGGAGGGAGGGAGAGAGATGAGAGAGAGATGAGAGAGAGACAGAGACAGAGGCAGAGAGGGAGGGAGGGAGAGAGGGGGAGAGGGTGGGAGAGGAGGGAGAGAGATGAGAGAGAGAGACAGAGAGGGAGGGAGGGAGAGAGGGGGAGAGGGAGGGAGAGGGAGGGAGAGAGAGAGATGAGAGAGAGACAGAGACAGAGAGGGAGGGAGGGAGAGAGGGGGAGAGGGAGGGAGAGGGAGGGAGAGAGAGAGATGAGAGAGAGACAGAGACAGAGAGGGAGGGAGGGAGAGAGGGGGAGAGGGAGGGAGAGGGAGGGAGAGAGAGAGATGAGAGAGAGATGAGAGAGAGACAGAGACAGAGACAGAGAGGGAGGGAGGGAGAGAGGGGGAGAGGGAGGGAGAGGGAGGGAGAGAGAGAGATGAGAGAGAGACAGAGACAGAGAGGGAGGGAGGGAGAGAGGGGGAGAGGGAGGGAGAGGGAGGGAGAGAGAGAGATGAGAGAGAGATGAGAGAGAGACAGAGACAGAGACAGAGAGGGAGGGAGGGAGAGAGGGGGAGAGGGAGGGAGAGGAGGGAGAGAGATGAGAGAGAGACAGAGACAGAGAGGGAGGGAGGGAGAGAGAGATGAGAGAGAGATGAGACAGAGACAGAGACAGAGACAGAGAGGGAGGAAGGGAGAGAGAGATGAGAGAGAGATGAGAGAGAGACAGAGACAGAGACAGAGAGGGAGAGAAATGGAATTATTGCTGTGCTATAGGATACATTTCCACCATTTCATTATTAACCATCACACACCAACCTAAATTGGTCCACTTTGGGTTTTCTATACCTAAGGAAGCTTACAGTAAATTCACCAGAGAGATGAGTCATCCAGGCTTGCTAAACTTAAGAAAGCTAGCCAGGTTTAACACCAACCAAGCTTAGCCATTGTGTAGGAATGCAGCTTACAGCTCGTACACCAGCTGTGGATTTCCTGTACTATATAAGAGACGAGTCCCTAAGGTGTAAATATTATCCAGATTTAAGATTGCTTTATTTGCTTCTTTCCTTCATCCAAAGAAAGAAAACTAGATGCTCACCATTTTGCGACACCTGTAGAAGCTTCACCTTTGGACACAAAAGTATTTACCATAGATAGAATAGAATGAATGATCTGGAAGGGACCTTTGAAGTCATCTAGTCCAGCCCCCTCAAGCAGGAGAACCTATACTATTTCAGATAAGTGACTGCCTAGTCCCGGGTGCCACCTGTGGCATGTGGAGCCATATCAGTGGGCACGCGAGCATTGCCCTAGCTCACCTGCAGCGGCCAACTTATTTTCGGGCCTTTCAGGCCTACCTGAAGTCAGGAAAAAGGCTGTTTCTGGCTTCCGGAGGGCTTCCATGAGGGTGAGGAAGGCCCGTTTTTCACCCTCCCCAGGCTCCAGAGGCTTTCTAAGAGCCAGGAGAGGGTGAAAACGACCTTCCCCACCCCCTGGAGGCCCTCTGGAGGCTGGAAACGGCCCAGGGCACATTGAATTATGGGTGTGGGCACGCACGTGGATGGCCTCTCCCTCAATTTTGGCATACGACGGCAAAAGTTTGGCATACGACAGTCATCATTGACCTAGTCTCTTGGAAACATCTTATTGGAATGATTGTTTGATCACCTTAACTTTTCTTTGAATTCGTGTTGCTAATTCACTAAACTCTGGGATAGCAGTCTGGGACTTCATTGTACATGGTGGAGCTCAGATTTTTTTTTTTTTTTGGTCTATCAAATCCACAAATGCCACAGCCAGAAGTTGTTTCTCTGTGTATTTCTCCCAGCTCCAGGAAGCAAAGATCAGAGGCAGAGGTCCTGCAACTTGGCAGATCTGCTAAAATAAAAATGCACAGAAGTTCCTTTATCTCTTACAACTGAGTAGTAACCTGCTCCTAGTTGGTTAGGGGCAGTGGTGAGATTCAGATAATTTAACAACCGGTTCTCTGTCCTAATGACCAGCTGGGTAGGCATGGCTGGTTGGTCATGTGATGGGGTGGGCATGGCCACCTCAACATCACTCACGTCAAGGGGCACCTCACCTCACCCAGCCTCTCCTCACCATGCCCGACCCTGCCTCATCCTTCCGCTTCTTGTCACGCCCAGGTATTTGCCCCGCCGGGTGAGTGGCTGGGTGGGCGGGTGAGCAGGTGGGCGGTGAGTTGAGGAGTGGCTGGGAGGGGAGTGGTCTGGCAAGGCACGCTATTCAGCTGGTTCACCGAACTGCACAAAAAGTTAGCTACCAGTTTTACCGAACCTGTGCGAACCGGCTGAATCCCACCACTGGTTAGCAGACACGAGCAGAAGGAGATGTGGGAAGTAAAATCTGGGACTGCTACCTCTTAAGGTTTACAGTGTGCAATTTTCTGCTTCTAATTAGGGCTTTTCCAGCATCTGTAATCAGCTAGCTTACAGAAGAATCATCCCTTTGAATCTTTGCCAGTTTCTGAGTTTTAAATAAGAGGCTGGATGTAGCTCGTCTCAAGAGCCTTCTGACTTAACTGCCAGTTAGTGCATGAATAGGACTAAAGATCTGAATTGCTGTCAGATGTTTTCTATCTTCTGTCAGAGTCCTTCTTGAGATGTTCTGGCCTGCTAAAGGACCAATCTGCTCTTCCAGTATCAAAATATGTGAGATGCAGTGAAATGCCCACTGGGTGCAAACAAGTACAGTATTTGCCTTCTTCAGATATTTTCTTGAAGACCCTCTAAGTCTTCACTTATTTCTGTAGGACAAAGGTAATGGCTCAGTGGATGTAAGTACTCTAATAATTGTGCTCTCCTTAGATTCAGCTCATCTGGTGACTGTATTTCCACATCTATGTAGTTTTTTTGGGACAATACATAGGAGTTTCCCATGAGTTTTGGAGAGTTTTCAACTAGTGGTCCACGGGATTTTAAATTATAGATGAAGTGGTCCCTGAGGTCCAAAAGGTTGGTGACCCGATCTAAAACAGGGGTGTCGAACTCAAGGCCCACGGGGTGCTTAGATCTGGCCTGCGTAGCCGCTCTGAAAACATTGAGGACCAGCCCACTGTGCCTCTGCCAGCGAAAACGGAGCTCAGGAACCCATTTTTGCTGGCAGAGTGCTTGGCCCACCACAGGTGCCCCCAACGCGAGTGACATCGAGCTGGCCATGCTCCCTGCCACTCCCGAAGTCAAACCCAACCCTGATGCGGCCCTCAATGAAATCAAGTTTGACACCCCTGCTCTAAAAAGTCCTAAGCTTCAAGATATAGTTTTTTTCCTCTGGTCATTTTTAAAGGAAGCTCTTCATGTCCTAAAGGTGCTTTTTTTCCAAAAGTCAACAGCACTTTCTTGGGTCCCCCCTCCCCCTGTAAATGTTTCGCTTCTCATCCAAGAAGCTTTTTCAGTTCTGAGCTTCTTTAGATGAGAAGTGAAACATTTTCAAGGAGTAAAACCAAGAAAATCCAGTTGCCTTTTGGAAAAAAAAAAAGCTCCTTAGGGACAACCATGGCCTGGATGATTGAGAATCTCCATAGAAGATTCTTCATGCCACTCTTACTTCAACCTTCTCCCAAGTCACCTATGAACGGGCTGGACTACAACTCCCAGAATAACGTTAGCCTGCTAGCTAGGATTGGTGCTTGCCATAGCCTAACACCTCTAACTTGGGGACGGCTCATTGAGGGAACATGATGAATTTAACCACATGTCAGCGGTTAAAAAGGAAAGTGAGCCATACTCTGCAAAACCTGTGCTGGGTTCCTGATGAGATATTGATTGATGTTGACTTGTGTAGGATTTTTTCACCCTCTCTCAAAAGGCAAGAGAATAAAGTGATTTATCTTTCTCAGTTCATCCCCTCCCCTCCCCCCAAAAGTGACTCATGGCTCATTCCAGGAGGCCCCACGTTTTGCTCTCACCAGCAACTTGTTCCAGCAAGCATGGAGATGTTCTTGGAAGTTGGTGGCCAAGAAATGAGAAAGAACTTGGCTTCTTCTCCATTCTGCATCGGTGTCTCTTGACCTTGCTCTCCAGCTTACTCCTCTTAAATATGAATAGAGTAGAATAGAATAACAGAGTGGGAAGGGACCCTGGAGGTCACCTAGTCCAACCCCCTTCCCAGACAGGAAACCCTACACCACTTCAGACAAATGGTTATCCAACATCTTCTTAAAAACCTCCGCTGTTGGAGCATTCACAACTTCTGGAGGCAAGTTGTTCCACTGATTCATTGTTCTGATTCTCAGGAAATTTCTCCTTAGTTCCAGGTTGCTTCTCTCCTTGATGACTTTCCACCCATTGCTTCTTGTCCTGCCCTCAGGTGCTTTGAAGAATAGCTTGACTCCCTCTTCTTTGGGGCAGCCCCTGAGAGATTGGAAGACTGATATCATGTCTCCCCTAGTCCTTCTTTTCATCAAACTAGACATACCCAGTTCCTGCAACTGTTCTTCATATGTTTTAGCCTCCAGTCCCCTAATCATCTGTTGCTCTTCTCTGCACTCTTTCTAGAGTCTCCACATCTTTTTTACATCGTGGTGACCAAAACTGAATGCAGGATTCCAAGTGTGGCCTTACCAAGGCCTCATAAAGTGGTATTAACACTTCGCGGGATCTTGATTCTCTCCCTCTGTTTATGCAGCCTAGAACTGTGTTGGCTTTTTTGGCAACTGGAGCACACGGCTGGCTCCTATTTAATTAATGATTGTCCACTAGGACTCCAAGATATGGTATTAGTATTCATGGAAACGTCTCCTTTGGATCTGATGAAGGATGGGGATTTGGCATGGGAAGTCTTGAGCAGATTTTCTTTTGCGAGGTTCTTCCACCTGCCATCCATTCACACCTGAGAAGCAGCTTTCCCCCTAACAGTTACTTTAAAATGAAAGCCCCCCGCCCTTGCTCTATGGTTATTGACCCTGACTTGCCAAGAGGTTGTGCAAAGCCTTCTCGGGTACATTTCCAGTTCTACCTGGAGATGTTGGGGATGGAATTAATCTGCAGATCTTCTGTCCTAAAGGTGAAAGTAAATGTTCCCCTCGCACATACGTCCTAGTCATTCCCGACTCTAGGGGGCGGTGCTCATCTCCCTTTCAAAGCCGAAGAGCCAGCGCTGTCCAAAGATGCCTCCGTGGTCATGTGGCTGGCATGACTCAACGCCAAAGACGCACGAAACACTGTTCCCTTCCCACCAAAGGTGGTCCTATTTTTCTCTGTGCATTTTTTACGTGCTTTCAAACTGCTAGGTTGGCAGAAGCTGGGACAAGTCACGGGAGCTCACCCCATTACGTGGCACTAGGGATTCGAATCGCTGAACTGCTGACATTTCAATCGACAAGCTCAGCGTCTTACCCACTGAGCCTACCTTCTGTCCTACAGCTTTCTATTAGCATCTTGAAAAGATCCCAGGATTCCTTACAGGATTCAGAGAACCCAACCCACTTGAGCAGCAATGAAAGTTTGAGATTGAAGTTCTGTAATTGACAAGACTGGGTTTTTTTAAATCTCTGGTTTCTCCAGGTAAGAAGTTCTGAACCTGAATAAATCCACAAGCTAGGCTTTGTTATTCTTTGCTCTTTTTTTTTTTTTTTAGAATGGACACCTTAATATAAATTCGTTTATTCAGTGCATGGTTGTATACAACAAATAATAAACATCTCCTTTGTACAAAGCGACCGGAAACAGCTCATCCTGGCCCCAGATCTGCCTTGTACACATTATCTTTGACAGAGAGCAATGCACAAAATCTTAAACAGTTCATGCAACTTCTGAAGCCAGGTTCCAACTTCCCTCTCATGCAAGAGATATGATGAACTAAACAGAAACTTAACTTTCTCTCCCTCCCTCCCTGGTTGCATTACTTCTGTTTCTTAAAAAAAAAAACAAAAAAAAAATCCAACAACAACAGAGAAGGAAAATACAACTCCAGCCTCTTGCAAATAGAAAATAAGGATTCAGGAAGTGGAATCCTTGGTGCTCTCGAAGATTTTCTTGCAAATGTTCCATAACCCAACTATCATCATCATCATCATCATCATCATTATCATCATCATCATCATTGGTGTTGGATGATGGAGCTGGATCTGGCCTGATGATGTTACCTGGTTGGGTTATGAAAGTCACCAAGCTCAGTGAGCACCAAGGACCCCACGGTTCAACCCTGAGCTACAAATATTTCTATCTATTGGATTCAGAAAGGTTCCCATGCAGTGATCGATGCTTGAACTTTTTCTTCTTCCACCAAGATCTACCTAATTTCCAGCCAGATTTTGGGGAACACCCCCCCCCCATCCTTTCCTGTCTTAACAGCTTCTCCTCTCTCAAAGCAAGACCAGGAGAGATTAACCATCATCTCCCTTCCTTCAATCCCAGTCACTTCAACAGGCTGGATTGCAATTCCTTTCCACGTTAAGACTTTCCCCCCCCCAACTTATCCGTGGATAACTTTCAACTCTCTCCACCCCAAATTTTCAGGGAAGCCAAAAAGGAAAGATGTTTACAAATAAGATGTCATGATTTTCCCTTTTATAAAAACGGAGTTAAGTCACTTTAGTTCCACAGTTTCTATCTTTAGAAAAATGAAGCTACGTTCCACAGGTTTTGCGTTTGTTTTTGTGGTTTTTTTTTAAAAATATGATACACAAAATTAAGAGAAGAGTGGAGGGAAGAGGAGGAGGAGGAGAAGGAGGAGGAGGAGAAAAAAGAAAAAAAAGAAAAAAAAGAAAAAAAAGGACATCTACCTTGTGGGAAGAACTCGATTCACCCTGTTTTTTAAAAAAATAATTATTTTCCACAGACGGGGAAATTAACACACACTTCGGTTCCTACAGACTGGGGGATTAGCATGACGGCTTGGAAAGAATGACTACAAATCTATAAAAAACAGTATATATCTCAGTGTGTGTTAAAATCACAAGAACACTTCTTTTGTTTTGTTTTGTTTGCTGGAGCCTGAGATTTACTGCGATCCGGCTCCAAAACCTGATTTATTGATTATTTTTTCCTCAAGATTACAGTAGCATATTAGCAGGATTTTGCTTTGCTTGTAAAGACACAGCTCAAAACCCCTTCCAGAGAAGAGAGACCCCCCCCCCAAAATAAAAAATAAAACAAGTCCAAAGGAAAAAAAAAGAAAAAAAAGAGAGAGAGATATATTCAGATTTCTTTTCCTGACCAAGCTTTATGATATATAAAATGGTAAACTAAAAACAAAAAAAACCAGAGGGTATATGGAGTCCTCCTTCCCCTCTCTGAACCATTGATATATAAAACACTAAATATTGAAATTTCCCTCAAAGAGCAAAGGAAAAATGAAAGGAAGGAAGGAAGGAAGGAAGAGAAGGAAGGAAGGAAGGAAGGAAGGAAGGAAGGAAGGAAAGAAAGAAAGAAAGAAAGAAAGAAAGAAAGAAAGAAAGAAAGAAAGAAAGAAAGAAAAAAAAGAAAGAAAGAAATCTTTATCAGGGTTTCTGTCTCGGGTAGAAAGCCAAAATGTGTTTTTAAATTTTGTGGGATTTTTTTTTTTGTCATCCCCCCCCAAGAGCGTAGGTGAGGATAAGAAGTAAAGGCAAACTCAATATGAGGTCATTGCTTCGTATTTGTCTGGCTAGGCCCGTGTTTGCGTTTTACATCACTGAGGGGGGAATCTTTCCTTTGACACGAATCATTTATGGTGGTTTGGGGACCTCCGGAAAGTCCAAAAGGAGCTGATCAAAGGCCAAGAGACTTTATCCCAGTTTGTTGGCTTGTCGGGAAGGGCTGAACGGTAGGTTGTTTTTTGTGGGGTTTTTTTTTTGCAAAAATAAGGACTCCACAGCAGATCTAGAGGTAAAAAAAAGTCCCCAAGCGATGCTTCTTCTCTCCTCTAGCTTCTCCGTCCTGGCTACGTCGATTCGTTTTGGCTCATAGATTTGCCACCATTCAACGCTCCCGAAACGCTTCTGCTTTTCGTCGGGGTTCCGCTGCCAGACCGTGAGAATTCGGTAAGGTCATGGAGGGAGGGTTCTTTGTACATGGCCACTGGTTGGAAGGAGGAGAAAGGAAAGTCAGAGAAGAATCACAGAGGGGGTCTCCCGCTTGAGCAGGGGGTGGACTAGAAGACCTCCAAGGTCCCTTCCAACTCTTATTCTATTCTATTCTATTCTATTCTATTCTATTCTATTCTATTCTATTCTATTCTATTCTATTCTATTCTATTCTATTCTATTCCATTCCACTCCACTCCACTCCACTCCACCACTCCACTCCACTCCACTCCATCTTTTCCTTTCCTTTCCTTTCCTTTCCTTTCCTTTCCTTTCCTTTCCTTTCCTTTCCTTTCCTTTCCTTTCCTTTCCTTCCCTTCCCATCCCATCCCATCCCATCCCATCCCACTCCATCTTTTCTTTTCTTTTCTTTTCTTTTCTTTTCTTTTCTTCTTTTCTTTTCTTTTCTTTTCTTCTTTTCTTTTCTTTTTTCTTTTCTTTTCCACTCCACTCCACTCCACTCCACCACTCCACTCTACTCCACTCCACTCCACTCCATCTTTTCCTTTCCTTTCCTTTCCTTTCCTTTCCTTTCCTTTCCTTTCCTTTCCTTCCCTTCCCATCCCATCCCATCCCATCCCATCCCATCCCATCCCACTCCATCTTTTCTTTTCTTTTCTTTTCTTTTCTTTTCTTTTCTTTTCTTCTTTTCTTTTCTTTTCTTTTCTTTTCTTTTCTTTTCTTTTCTTTTCTTTTCTTTTTTCTTTTCTTTTCCACTCCACTCCACTCCATATTTTCTATTCTATTCTATTCTATTCTATTCTATTCTATTCTATTCTATTCTATTCTATTCTATTCTATTCTATTCTATTCTATTCTATTCTATTCTATTCTATTCTATTCTATTCCACTCCACTCCACTCCACTCCACCACTCCACTCCACTCCACTCCATCTTTTCCTTTCCTTTCCTTTCCTTTCCTTTCCTTTCCTTTCCTTTCCTTTCCTTTCCTTTCCTTTCCTTTCCTTTCCTTTCCTTTCCTTTCCTTTCCTTCCCTTCCCATCCCATCCCATCCCATCCCATCCCACTCCATCTTTTCTTTTCTTTTCTTTTCTTTTCTTTTCTTTTCTTTTCTTCTTTTCTTTTCTTTTCTTTTCTTTTCTTCTTTTCTTTTCTTTTTTCTTTTCTTTTCCACTCCACTCCACTCCACTCCACCACTCCACTCTACTCCACTCCACTCCACTCCATCTTTTCCTTTCCTTTCCTTTCCTTTCCTTTCCTTTCCTTTCCTTCCCTTCCCATCCCATCCCATCCCATCCCATCCCATCCCACTCCATCTTTTCTTTTCTTTTCTTTTCTTTTCTTTTCTTTTCTTCTTTTCTTTTCTTTTCTTTTCTTTTCTTTTCTTTTCTTTTTTCTTTTCTTTTCCACTCCACTCCACTCCATATTTTCTATTCTATTCTATTCTATTCTATTCTATTCTATTCTATTCTATTCTATTCTATTCTATTCTATTCTATTCTATTCTATTCCATTCCATCCCACCCCACCCCACCCCACTCCACTCCACCACTCCACTCTCCAGTCCATCTATGCTATGCTATGCTATACACACACACACACACACACACAGCAAAAGATAAACAAGATTCAATGAAGCAGAAGGCAAAGGCCTTCAATAAACTCCCGAAGCCCCTCTAGAGAAATGCAAAAGGGATTCTCAAGCACCCCGAGATCAGGGGTCATATTCACTTACTTCCCCTACTGGTCCGTAAATGTGAGCATGCATGCGCTGTGCTCACGCATGTGCTTTCCGTGCATGCAGCCGGTCTCAAAAATGTGCCTAAATAGGACAGCATAGTGCTGGGGTGTGTGTGGATGGGCCCCCCTCTGACTTCCGCTACCAGTTCAGACAAACCGATCCGAACCGGCTGAATATCACCTCCCCCCGAGCTCAAAACAGCAGGAGGGAAAAAACCAAATTGTATTCAAAATTCTCTGCAAATAGCCGAGAAGTAACATCCGAAGAGTGTTACCTTTTAGCGGTTTGGGAAGGAAGTGTGCCGCGGGCTTGTTTTTCTTCACGTGGTTTCCTTTCATGACTTCGCCTTCTTTGTTGAGGCCCAAGTACCAACCTCGTCCCGATTGCATCTGCCGGTATATCATGGAAGAATACGTGACGTAATAATTTTCGAAAACGGATTCTTTGAACTTGCATTCCGGTGTGAAGTGCTCCTGCAGGGAGAGGGTGGGGGACGGGAGCGGGGTGTGGGGGATGGGAGGGGAGGGGGAGGAGGAGGAAAAGAAAGAAATGGGGAAAAAAAGAGATCAATATTTGCACAACGTCCCCTCTGTTAATGCAGAAATGATTCGATCTTTTGCTGGCCTCGGCCTCTGCCATCCCTTGCTCTTGCTCTGCTTTCCTTTCTCCATAATGTAGTTTGGGAGCAGACGGGGCCCGTTGCATCTCCAGGCCATCACAACATCTGAAGTGAAGAAATATCGATCAGCAGAAGAATTTTGCTACTCCATCACGATTGGCAGTTCTATACAGAGATGGGTGGCGGGGGGGAAAGGTGTTTCGTATGGAGGTGGGGGAGAGAGAAATTAAGATCAAAGAACGGATGTTGAGAGCAAATGCTCTTTTTACCAAGTGGCTGATGTTAACGCAACATTTACCAGCTACCTCATTACGTTGCTATTATTTATTTATAGTCTTTTCTCGGACCGCTGCAGACCAGGATGCTTTTGAAAGCTCACAAAGGTGACCAGAAAACAATCTCAGATGAACCGTGATTGTTTTGCACCATGGGTCTTTAGGAACTTCCAGGTTCCTGCAAGAAACAGGCTTAACTGGAAACGGCTCCTGTCATATTGTTTAGAAGAACCTCCATGGAAGAGGTTTCTCAAGACAAGTACCTACTTTCAAAGCAAAAAGGTTCTTCAAGCTGGAGTCGACTTGGCAACATAATTGTAGACTTGGAAGAATCTGACAACTCACTACTGGACATCTGTAGTATGATGTACTTATCTGTAGTCTTCAGCGTTGCGAACATCTCCTAGAAGTTCTCCTAAAAACTTTGCATTGAGGGAGACCTCACTGCTGTACATACTAAGATCCCCTTCATTCAAACAAAATTGAAAATTGGGCTTCAGATTCAGAAGATCTGAAGCCAAATTTTCACAAGTGCATGGCTTTAGTCTTAAGAGGATTGGAAGTCCAAAACATACATAGGATTTACTGTCTGCCCAAAATTCTCCTGAAATAAGGCCTGGTTGATATTTCTAACATTATCCCATGAAATTCTGAGGACCCATGGTTCTCTCAGAGCCAACCTTGTTGGATTGTGAAATGAGATCTGAAAGGAGAATTAACTTGGGTTTCAACGATGAGAAAGCTCTTGTGGAATTGAAGACTTAGTGTCCTCACCCTCGTTGTGTGGTGATGGCAGAAGGGGTAGAATTAGATGGTCCATCAAAGCAAACAAGTTGATTGTCTGTCTTATCTATTTGGAAGCTTGGTTTTGGCGATCTAAATTGCAAAAATCCAAATAGACTTGGTAGGTGACTATAATACCAGTTCTTCCTTCATTTATTTTCTTCCAACCCTACTCTATGTGGACTCTAGATATTTTAACTGCTCTCCAAATTGCTCAATGCACTTTTGTGATCTAGGAGTCCCTGAACCTAGTCCAGGGGTCGGCAACCTTAAACAGACACAAAGGTCCTAACCCAAAGCCCCTGTTCAATTCTGGAGCCAACCGGAAGTCCGATCCCCCCACCATAGAGTCTCCTCCTAGCATGGCGTCCTTTTTCCTTTGCCAACTAGAAGTTGGTTCCCCCACCATAGATTCTCCTCCTAGCACGTCATCCTTTTTCCTCTACTTGTCCTAACAGAAAGCCCTATCAATTGTGGAGCCAACCAGCAACAGAGAGCTACAGCAGAGGGATGAAAGAGCCACATGTGGCTCAAGAGCCGCAGGTTGCTGACCCCTGACCTAGTCCAACAGCCTAACTACACAAACATTTTAATTTGATAACATTTTAGATCCAGGGAGAAAATCACATTGGTGTTACAGGTTCAGATTCTGATCAGCCAGTCACAGAATTGGTTTCCAGCAATACGGAATGTTGACTGGGAGTGGTGCGGTGGCATAGAGGTAGAGCTCTCACCTCACAATCAGGAGGCTATGAGTTCGATCCTAGGCAGAGGCAGATATTTTTCTCTCTGGGCACAGCGAGAATATTATCTGCTGAACAAAACTCCACATTGGCAACAGGAAGAACATCCGGCCAGTAAACACTGTGCTAGCTCCATTCAGTAGCCCAGACTCCACCCTGCAAGGGATTCTGGGGTCGTTAAAAGAAGACGACGAATATGGAATGTTGACTAGTCAGATTGATTCTGACTTGGGATTTATATGTGCCCAGTATGTTGTGGATGTGCATCTATTTCAAATGCTTGCAGGTAGATATTTCTTTAAGACACAGCATAAGGAGGTGACGGTGCTATTCTTCAAGTCGCAAAAAACAACAACAACAAGAAAAACCACGCACTGAAGTAAACTGGTGGGAAGGAGATGGGACACCATGGAGCTCATCATCCAATTAAGAGCACTAAAAGAGAAGCCTGGAGCGTGTGGAGAAGGTGATTATAGCTTCAGTACAGTAATTTGCTGTGTTTAGGGACTGCACAACTTGCTGCATTCAGAGATGGATGTTCAAATTAGGAGCTGAGCCACTCTGCTGTCACTGAGCCAATTTCTTTCTGAGGGCCCCTTGCAACAATCGCAGCCCGAAGAACCGTTTCTGTAGACTGTGGCATACCTTCTGAGTTTCATTCATGCCCAGAAGTCAAATGCTTGAATGCAAAACTACCTGAGGACATAAGACAATCCTGACCACTTGGACTGGACGTCCAGAGGAACTTTGGAGGAACGGACCCTATGAACTGTCATCTGGTAGATGTCAGGGTTCCAAGTAATACCCCCAACGACATCAAATTCCAAGGCTTGAAGTTCCTCGAAGCTAACTTTTATTAGAGTGGTATTTTGAGTGAGTGTGCAAAAAGACAGTATATATGAAGCGTACTCTGAAGACGGTTGGCCAGAGGGTCTACCATGATATAAGTTAGGAGGTTTGTAAAAGGAGGAATAGTAATAGCACTCAGACTTATATACAGCTTCACAATGCTTTACAGCCTTCCTTCCTTCCTTCCTTCCTTCCTTCCTTCCTTCCTTCCTTCCTTCCTTCCTTCCTTCCTTCCTTCCTTCCCACTTAGCACTTAGCACTTCCCACTTAGCACTTATATACCACTTCACAATGCTTTGCAGCCTCCTTCCTTCCTTCCTTCCTTCCTTCCTTCCTTCCTTCCTTCCTTCCTTCCTTCCTTCCTTCCCACAGCACTAACACTTACTTATATACCACTTCACAATGCTTTGCAGCCTCCTTCCTTCCTTCCTTCCTTCCTTCCTTCCTTCCTTCCTTCCTTCCTTCCTTCCCACTTAGCACTAATACTCACTTATATACCACTTCACAATGCTTTACAGCCTTCCTTCCTTCCTTCCTTCCTTCCTTCCTTCCTTCCTTCCTTCCTTCCTTCCTTCCCACTTAGCACTAATACTCACTTATGTACCACTTCACAGTGCTTTGCAGCTTCCTTCCTTCCTTCCTTCCTTCCTTCCTTCCTTCCTTCCTTCCTTCCTTCCTTCCCACTTAGCACTAATACTCACTTATATACCATTCACAATGCTTTACAGCCTTCCTTCCTTCCTTCCTTCCTTCCTTCCTTCCTTCCTTCCTTCCTTCCTTCCTTCCCACTTAGCACTAATACTCACTTATATACCACTTCACAATGCTTTGCAGCCTTCCTCCCTCCCTCCCTTCCTCCCTTCCTTCCTTCCTTCCTTCCTTCCTTCCTTCCTTTCTTCCTTCCTTCCTTCCTTCCTTCCTCTTAGCACTAGCATTCAGACTTATATATTGCCTCACAGTGTTCTACAGCCCTCTCTAAGCTTTTGCAGAATTAGTCTATTGCCTCCCAATAATCCGGGTCTTCATTTTGCTGACCTCGGAAGGATGGAAAGCTGAGTTAACCTTGAGCCAGTCAGGATCGAACTCCAGACTGCGGGCAGAATCAGCCTGCAATGCTGCATTGTAACAACTGTGCCACCAGGACTCCTTTCCGGAATGGTTGGAAAGCCTTAAGACACCCTGCTTGAACATCTTCATGCCAACAAACATCGGAAAGAAAGCAGATTAGATAAATGCAACTTTGGGAAAAGAGGATTAAGAAAACCGACGGAGGATTTGTCTCGCCTCACCATATCTGATTTTGCCATATAAAATTAGACAAACACCAACACTGGGAAACAATAAAAGTGTCTCCTAGCAAAAGAAGCCTCCACAGATATCCAGGAAAGAATATTTAGGAGAAGAAAGGGAAGAGAGGTCAAAGGTAATGGCCTTGATGTCAGATACCTTTGAAAAATAAGGCCACTGATAATTAAGTCTTCAAAAGCAACCAAGACGATTAAAGGACTGGAGGCTAAAACATACGATGACCGGTTGCAGGAACTGGACATGGCTAGTCTAGTGAAGAGAAGGACCAGGGGAAACATGACAGTAAGTCTTCCAATACTTGAGGGACTGCCCCAGAGAGGAGGAAGGGGGTCAACCTATTTTCCAAAGCACCCAAAGGCCAGACAAGGAATAAGGAGAAATTTCCTGACAGTCAGAACCATCAACCCATGGAAGAGAAGTTGCCTTCAGAAGTTGTGGAAGCTTCATCACTGGAAGCTTTCAAGAAGAGATTGGACTGCCATCTGTCAGGAATGGTATAGGGCAGTGATGGCTAACTGTTTTGCGCCAAAAACAGGGGGAGTGCGGGTGGGTCATAACCATAATTCAATGTGCCCTCCCCCTGTTTTTGGCATGTGATGGCATGGTGGGCATGTTAGGCCTGTTTTTCACCTTCCCCAGGCTCGAGATGCTTTCTTGGAGCCTGGGGAGGGCATAAACGGCCTTCCCTACCCCTCGGAGGCTGGAAACGGCCCGTTTCCCAACTTCCGGTGGGCCCGGGAGGCCTGAAAATCAGCTGGCCAGCACGTTCATATGTGCTGGAGCTAAGCTCGGGCAAAGCTCGTGTGCCCACAGATATGGCTCCGCAAATTTGCAAAGGAGGCTAACCCAAATCGGTTGAATTGTGAAAATCCCCTTAAAAAAACCGATGTCACCAAATCCATTTGCACTTTTTCAAGAAGACGTCATTGCTTTTCCAACCTCTTTGGAAAAACCCAACGTGGCTCAGTCTGTTGCACAGTTCACGTGGCATATTAACCCAGGCTCCTCGCTCTTTATTCATCAGAAATCAGACAAGAGCTTTAATTTAAAATGTCACAACATTTGAGTAATGCTTTTGACAGAACGGATAACAAAGCTGCGAGGTTAATGAGGAATTGGTTAATTTCCTATGGCAACAAAGCCACCACACATTCCATTCTCCTGCCCCCCCCCCAAAGTGATCAATCCCAAATTAAATCAAGTGTAGGTGATAAGCTCACACCAAGAAATGAAATTGGCAGTCAAGAAAAATGAACAACGGAAGAGGCAACACAAACAGAAAGTGAAAATGTGACAATACGTACATAGCAATCAGTAAGAGGGAAAAAACAACCAGTTTAAACCAGGAGTGAAATGCTCCTGGTTCGGACCGGATCACCCAATCCGGTAGCGATGGAGGCGGGTGGTTCGGAGAACTGGTAGCAAAAATCCCTGCCCCCCTTCCCCCATGCCCAGCTGAGCTGTGCAACCATCAGAGGCTTTTTTAAATTATTTTTAAAAGCATGTTTTCTACAACCTCTTTGGCCAAAAAAAACCTTTTAAAAGTTAAAAAAAAAAGCCTCTGATGATCACGCGGCTCAGCTGGGATCATCAGAGGCTTTTAAAAGCATTTTTTCTACAACCTCTTTGGCCAAAGTGGTTATAGAAAAAATGTTTTTAAAAGGAAAAAAAAAAGCCTCTGCCGATCAGGCAACTCAGCTGGGGCTTTTAAAAGCATTTTTTTTACAATGTCTTCAGCCAAAGAGGTTGTAGAAAAAATGATTTTAAAAGTAAAAAAAAAAAGTTGGCCACACCCACTCAGTCATATTACCCCCCCCCCAACAAGCCACACCCACAGAACCGGTAGTAACAAATTTTACATTTCACCACTGGTTTAAACCATCAAAAATGAAAAATAAATAAAGACAAAAATAACCTGGCTTGGGTGTTCATTTTCCTTCCATTTTTCTTGGCAATCTTCTGTCATCTCAAAATCCAATTTTCTTGAAAATAAAATCTTTGAATTGAGCTGGATTCCTGGTATCTTAACCAACAGCAGAAATGGTTTGTTATTCCCTTTTGTCCGAGATTATTTATTTTTTAAAATTGTATTCTTGTCTGTCAGAAGGATCTGAAATTTCTAGTAGGTTCTCATCCAAATCAAGGGTGAAGATCTTGGAACGGAATACACGCTCAAGATCTGTAGACCTTTTTTCTCTTCAGGATTGCGAACCATAAGACAACAAAACTATTCATTTAAGGAGCCCTTTCTTATTTCGTGGGCCATTACACAGCAATCTATAAGATTCTCCCTTTAAAAATTAGGCCTGTCTTTGTCTCCGTGATATTTTAATTTCATTTGTTCGGTTCTATTCTAAACAAGGGCCTGGACAACCAAGGCTCACAGTTGGGCTCCAGTGCAGAGACTTGGAGGTAAAGCTGGCTGAGGACCATTTGCCCAGTTGGAAGTTAAAGAAGTGATTAGCAGATTCTGATGGAAAACGGACTATTTAATACTTTGAGAAAGCAGAAAAACCCTCCTTCCCTCCCTCCCTCCCTCCCTCCCTCCCTCCCTCCCTTCCTTCCTTCCTTCCTTCCTTCCTTCCTTTCCTTCTTTGATTTCTTACTTCCTTGATTTCTTCCTTTACTCCTTCCTTCCTTCATTTTCCTTCCTTCTTGATTTCCTTCCTTCCCTCCTTCCCTTTCTTCCTCTCTCCCTCTCTCCTTCCCTCCCTCCCCCTTTCTTGATTTCCTTCCTTCCTTCCTTCCTTCCTTCCTTCCTTCCTTCCTTCCTTCCTTCCTTCCTTCCTTTGTCATTCATTTCCTTCCTTCCTTCCTTCCTTCCTTCCTTCCTTCCTTCCTTCCTTCCTCATTCATTCATTCATTCATTCATTTCCTTCCTTCCTTCCTTCCTTCCTTCCTTCCTTCCTTCCTCTATTCCTTTCTACTGACTCTGTGCCCCAATATGCAATTGGGGTTAAAATCATATGCATCGTCTTGAAAACGACATCTACACCATCTTTCCATAAAATGGCCCAAAATAATCCATTGCCATGAGGGGTTGCCACAACAGTCTAGCTCCTAAGCAACTTGATGAAATAACTATGTTTTTATCTGTTTCCTAAAAAAATAAATAAGAAGATAAAACAACAACAACCCAAAACATAAGGATGGGCTTTCTTCCCTCCCACCCCAGTCTGTCAGCCTCTGCCTGGTTAACTCCATCCCACAATTTTCTTCTGTCTCCTTCTGCCTTAATCGCCGTCTAACTTCTTCCATCATTCGATTTCTGCACGCTAAATTATAAGTTTGGCGGGTGACTGTTGTTAGGAACGCCAGGGGTACAGCAGGAAAGGAACAATAACAGTAATAAATGCCAAGAAAAAGGGGGAATTTGTTATTTAAATGGTGGACTGTGGCAACCAAAGCATCATTTCAGTCAAACAAGATTAAATGAAGAGGAGATGCAGGCACGCCAACCAAGGGTGGGAAAAAAGATCAATAGGATGTCATTTTAAAATATAAAAATATGGTGCCACCCCCCCCATTTAATTGAGCCAATCTGCATTATTAAATTAAGGCTTTCTCGAGATGAAAATGTACCAATTCTTTCTGTTGTGCTCTTCTCCTCACCCCAAGTGCCAAGGTGCAGTTATAAAATTAAGGGGTGAATGAACTTTCAAGAGCTCTTTTTTAAGCCACCTCTGGACAAAAAGACATCAGCATCTCTAAACCACTGTCTCTAGTTGTGCCATTGTCAACCTGTCTCCGGCTGCTGGCATTGATAGGACTCCACCGTGGACAAGAGGAGTTGGCACAGTCAGAGCAATGGGCATTATATGCCAAAGCAGAGATGGGTTTCAGCAGGTTCTGACCAGTTCTGGAGAACCAGTAGCGGAAATTTTGAGTAATTCGGAGAACCGGTAGTAAAAATTCTGACTGGCCCTGCCCCCCCAATCTATTCTTTGCCTCCTGAGTCCCAGCTGATCGGGAGGAAATGGAGATTTTGCAGTATCCTTGCCCTGGATTGGGGTGGGAATGGAGATTTCAGTTGCCCAGACTCCATTCCACAAGGGATTATGGAGTCATTAAACTGGTTAGAAACATAAATCATGTTTCAAATCAACAACTGTGTTCTTGTTATTTTGTTGGCTCTGCTTCTGGTTTTTCAAACCTCTCTGGGCTTCCCTGAGGTTCAACTGTCTACTTGGACAATCCTATCAATTGATTAAATAATAATTTTTAAAAATCCTGGAAAATTTAAAGCATATAAACCCTTTTGCTTTTCTACCTTCTTCTGGAGGCATTTAGGAATATTTTTCAGGTCTCCCTTGCTTGTGTTTCTGTTTTCTTGGTGATTGGAGGGGTTGGGTGTGGGAGAGGATGGTGACAGCTGCTGCGTGACTATTTCCTGTGATGTTTCTTCCCAGTTTTGCCCAAACTTTTCAATCTGAAAAGGGCCCCTGGGAGAAATATAAGTCTAGGAAGCCAGACAGCTTGCTGCCATCATGAGAAGCTAGGTGTTTAAAAGCATTCCTTGGCTACTTGGTACCCATATAAAATATAAGGATATTACATTTTCAGCTGTGAAGCTTCGGCTTGAAATGTTCTTTTCCTGGGGGGAAAAAAAACTGAGAATAAAATTGTGCAGGGTATTTCCTTGGAAGTAAAGCAAAAGTCCATGTTAGACAACTCAAAGCATCCCCATTCCAGAGAGAACCTCCTGTAGCCAGCAGTGTGCAGCAGCTGCCAAAAAAGCCAACACAGTTCTGGGCTGCATAAACAGAGGGATAGACTCAAGATCACGTGAAGTGTTAATCCCACTTTATGAGGCCTTGGTAAGGCCACACTTGGAATCCTGCATCCAGTTTTGGTCGCCACAATGTAAAAAAGAGGTGGAGACTCTAGAAAGAGTGCAGAGAAGAGCAACAAAGAGGATTAGGGGACTAGAAAAGGCTAAAACATATGAAGAATGGTTGCAGGAACTGGGGATGTCCAGTTTAATGAAAAGAAGGACTAGGGGAGACAGGATAGCAGTCTTCCAATGTCTCAAGGGCTGCCCCAAAGAAGAGGGAACCATGCTATTCTCCAAAGCACCTGAGGGTAGGAGAAGAAGCAACGGATGGAAACTAACCAAGGAGAGAAGCAATTTAGAACTAAGGAGAAATTTCCTGACAGTGAGAACAATTCATCAGTGGAACGACTTGCCTCCAGAAGTTGTGAATGCTCCAATGCTGGAAATTTTTAAGAAGATGTTGGATAACCATTTGTCTGAAGTGGTGTAGGTTTTCCTGCCTGGGCAGGGGGTTGGACTAGAAGACCTCCAAAGCCCCTTCCAACTCTGTTATTCTATTCTATTCTATTCTATTCTATTCTATTCTATTCTATTCTATTCTATTCTATTCTATTCTATTCTATTCTATTCTATTCTATTCTATTCTATTCTATTCTATTCTCTCAGTCTTTCTCAACTTCTGCAACCTTAAGAGGTGTGGATTTCAACATACTCACTGGGGAATTCTGGGAGTGAAGTCCACACCTTTTAAAGCTTGATGGCTGGGGAATTCTGGGAGTTGAAGTCCACGTCTCTTAGCTGCTGAAGTTGAGAAACACTGTCCAAGTGCTCTCAACTCCGATTGGCTTCGAGACATCCGGGATTAAGAGAATTGGCCAGGAAACCTGGAAAGGATCCAGTTAGGAAAGGCTAGCCAAAGCCATCTCATTTTAAAGGAGAGGCGGTGCCCTGATTTCACCCCTGCCTCCATCCCTCAAACACACCCCTTCTAATCAGACACCCCTCCCTTCCAAAACAGCTATGTTGTGTTGGACAGCGATTAATCTCACATTATCTCAGCTATCTCTCTTAATGTCCCCTTCTCCAAACAACTTTTGGCAGTTACAGAAAAATAGGGGTGCATCTAGAATTCAAGATGTGGGCTTGTTCTCGCTCCTTGAGGAATCTCGGTTTGCTTTTATGCAAGTTTCTTCTTTTGGAGGAACCATTTCATAGCCAGCCGTCTTCCGTCTTGGAGTGACAACAGGAATGGGTGGAAGAGTGATTGATTAATTTGAAGCTGTCCTTTGCTTTTCATTTCCTGTTCTGAATGAGTAACATCAAGGGCGAGGTGGGAAGGGAACGCAACTTGAAATTCTCAGAATAAGCTGGCAGCAGAAAAGAGAGGGGGAAGAGCCTCTTGAAGAAAAGAGCTTCAATTTGAACTGGGCCAGCTGTTTTGCCAACTCTTTGGCTGGCAAGGTGCCCCTAGACGTGAGTGACATCAAGTTGGCCATGCCCACCCAGTCACATGGCCACCTAGCCATGCCCACCCAGCCGGTTATTAGGCAGATCATATTAGTGGTCCGCGGGATTTAAAATTATGAATTTAGTGGTCCCTAACGTCCGAAAGGTTGGTGACTCCTGCATTAGAACATCCTAAGTTGTTGGGAAAAATCTGACACTAGATTGGTTCTTGGGAAGAATTTGAAGGCCAACATCTGCTAAAGAACTGGTGTTGGTGATTTCACCTTGTTGTGTATACAGATAATGACAAGACTGGGCAATGACTAAGAGCAGGAACACAAAAAGGCTGATTCATCATTTTAAGAACAAATGCCTACAAAGCGAGAGTTAAGACAACCACATACGCCACTTCCACAAAGAAGCTGGAGAAACAATGGATCACTTGGTTAGCTGCTGCAACAGAAGATCACCCAGATTGACTATAAGCAGCGGCATGACAAAGTAGCAACAATGCTACATTACAATATCTGCAAGGAGTACAGTTTCCTACAAGCAGGAACAGGCTGGACCACAAAATAGACACAGTATCTGAAAACGAAAAAGCAAAGATGCTCTGGGATTTTGGAATTCAAATGAACAGGCACCTGCCACATCACACCCCAGCCTTAACAATTGTTGATAAGGAAAATAAAAAAGTCTGGATAATGGACAACCGGTACTTGGACAAAACAGAAGAGAAAGAATTGGAGAAAATCACAAACTTTAAAGACCCACAAACAGAAGTAAAACAACTGTGGCTAAAAAAGGCAAAGATTTAACCAACGGTAATTAGACCCTTGGATGCCAAGGAAGACTATTTTTATAAGCACTAAGTAAGAAGTAATTTTTCATTTGTACTTATAATTGCTATAAAGAAAAACCGGAAGGTACTTCTTTCTATTTTTTCTTTCTTTCTGTCCTTTTGGCATTTCCTTTGTTCTTTTCTCCTGTTCCGTTTTCCTTTGTATTGGCTCTTGTTCATTTTTAATCTTCTGTTGAAAATTCTTAATAAAAATGATTTTAAAAAAAAGACAGCAATACGGTAGCAAATAAGTAACACATAAAGCCTGAAGAACATAAAACTAGAAATGAAAAACATGAAACGGCAACCGAGGGCAAACTCATCAGCCATCCCTGAACACATTTCACAAACTCACTTAAATTCAGAGACACACAAAATCCAGAGGTTTTTCCATTCAGGCACCTTCCGTCTCCCTCCCTCCCTCCCTCCTGCTTCAATCTCTTAGACATTGGCAGCATCTTAAGTTATGAATCAATCTCCATCCAGATCTTGTCACATCACAGGGATATATTCATTAGTCAATTTCATCAAACTTTCTCCAAGCTTGCAAAAGGTCTGGCAGGAGTATTTCTCTGAAGCTGCAATTATTTTTTTCCCCAACGTAAACTTTCTTCCAGGGGTTTTTATTTTCCATCCTCAGATCAACCCCCCCCCCCTTTTTCCTCTTCCTCTCATTTTCTCTAGGCTGGCCTGATGTTAAACTTGCAAGATCTCAACATCACTTTCCAAATGATGGAATAATGACTTCCCTCTGATGACTTTGATAGATGGAGCCATTGAAAAGAATCCAAGCAGCTGTACGATTAGTTGTAAGCCCCCCTCACCTTCTCACGATAGGACATTCTATACGTTAAACACAACACTTTCTCTGATTTGTTTATAACAGGTGATGATGCTTCGTTGACTTTGACTCGGATGGGGATACCGCCAGGAAAATTTGAACAAGGAAGTTAGAAAAAAACAATATTCTAAGCAAGGCAGTGACAATCTCTTTTATTGAGGTTACATCATAGTGACTATGAAGTTAGGAGTTCAGCTTGAATGGAAGCAGAGTTGACTTGCAATCTCCAGCCCATTAGTTGTGAGCTGGTGAGTCACGGAGCTAGGACAGAAGAAGTAAAAAAAAAAAAATCTACTTTTTTCTTTACGCCGGCTATATGTTCTGCATTTTTCTCATTCTTCCAACCCCCCTTTTTAAAAAAATAAAAAATAAAAAATCCTCAATTAAAAAGCAGAACCGGACAGAATTTGGAGAAGGAGGAGGAGGAGGATAAGGAAAACAGGGTTCTGATTGTATTTGTGTTCCAACATTTTATAACATTTCAGAGGGCATAAATTTGTGCCACTCATCTGTCTTCATTAAACTGAAGATGTCTTACCTGGATGGATATCAATCTCACCAGAAGAGAAGAAGGAGAAGGAGGAAGAGGAGAAGGAGAAGGAGAAGGAAGAAAGAAGAAGGGAAGAAGAGGAAAAAGGAAGAAGAAGAAGGCAAAAGAAAGAACAATGTACAGATTCAACATGGATAAAAAAAGATTTAGAAGGAACATTTCAGAGGGCATAAATTTGTGGCACTCAGCTGCCTTCATTAAACTGAAGATGTTTTACCTGGATGGATATTAATCTCACCAGTAAAGGAGGGGGAGGAGGAGAAGAAAGAAAATAGATGGGAAGAAGAGAAAAAAGGAAGAAGAAGAAAGCAAAAGAGAGAACAACATACAGACTTAACACAGATAAAAAAGATTTAGAAGGAAGGGAGGATTAAAGGCTTCAAAGGAATCGATGCCTACGAGGCAGCTGCTGAGAAATGTGGTGCCAGAGGTGGGGATTCAGCCAGGGCCTTCAGAACCTCCAGAAGCTCATTTAAGTGAAGAGGAAGAAGAGCTCCTGAGCCTCTTCTCGATGCACGGGCATGTAGAGCGGCCAAAAGACAGGAGTGGCTCCTCAGGAGGAGGTCTCCTCGAGAGTAAGGCTTGGGGCTAATTGGCCACTCCCTTAGTCTATTTAAGGAGGAACGCCAATTGAAGCAATTTGTAGGGAACAACTTTAGTTCATTCTCCTTCGTGTCTGGATTCTTTGCAAATTGCTTCTGGGCTTTCTGCCAACCTTCGTAAGATTGTGATTACTTTATCTTTGGTTTCTTGTAGGCTGTTAAGAAAATTTATTAACAGCCTTTGTTTGGAAAAGACTGAGTTATTTTAGTAAATTTAAGTTTTGTATAGACTTTGTGTGTGCTGTGTTCTTCAGGGTCCATAGCTGGGGCAGAACAGGATGGCTTTGAAGGACTGAGGGCAGATCCATCACCAGAGCAACGTTCAAACAACCGGGGCTTAAACCCTTAAAAAAAAACCTAATTTAAGAAAACACAGTGGAAAGGACCTATCCTGATTTACAGGAAGGTAAAGTGAAGGAGGAGGGAAGTGCATTTAGGCTTGCAAGATACTTGAGGAGCTGTCACAGAGAGGAGGGGGGAGTATCAAGCTATTTTCCAAAGCACCCGCAGGTTGGTTTGTTAGATGGATGGACGAACGGACAGATGGATGGACAGATAGATAGACAGATGGATGGATGGATGGATAATGAAGGATCATGATAGATAAGTTCCTGACAGCAGCAAGGCTATTGTATGCACAGAAACGGACGAGTGGTTGCAGAAGTTGATGGGAGTTGGCTGAACTGTCAAAATTGACTATTTTGATTAAAGAAAAGAAGGTACTTTTGTTTCCACATGGAAACTGCTTCTGAACCTTGTGCTTGAAGTGGAAAAAACGCTAGCTGGGAGGACAATCTGAGACACATGACCTGGAGAGAGCCTAGTGAAGAGAAGGACCAGGGGAGACATGATAACAGTGTTCCAATATTTGAGGGGCTGCCCCAGAGAGGAGGGGGTCAAGCTATTTTCCAAAGCACCTGAAAGCTGGACAAGGAATAATGGATGGAAACTGAACAAGGAGAGATTCAACCTGGAAATAAGAAGAAATTTTCTAATGGTGAGAACCATCAACCCATGGAACAGAAGTTGCCTTCAGATGTTGTGGGAGCTTCATTACTTGAGACTTTCAAGAAGAGACTGGACTGCCCTCTGTCAGAAATGGTGTAGGGTTTGCATGGGTGGGTGGGTGGGGCTGTTTGGACTAGATGACCTACAAGGTCCCCTCCAACTCTGATTGTGCTACTACAACTTTACAATAAAAAGTAGTTTTGAACACATGGCATTGGTTTCTAGATCTGCTCCACGGTACAGGGTTACTATCTGCTCTCTTTTCTCCCAGTCAGCTCTTTCTCCAACTATGTGGCCCCTGAGTTTTGCTTTCCCCCCCTCCCCACTCTCCCAGTGGGCCACCCCAACTGGGAGTTCTGGGAGTTGTAGTCTACCCATCCACAGGCAGCCAAGAGGGGGGAAATCTATTCTGTCTCCAAATGTGAGTAGAAACATTCCTGATTTTCCCTTGGCTTTTAGACTGATTAGTAAAATTGAAGTCAAGTCAAGGGCCAACAGGGAATTTTCAGCGCTGGCAATTACATTCCATGTCATGGGTATTATTTTTTTTTAATTTACTCAAGGGAACGGCACAAAACACAACAACTTCTGCGTTGCTAGTCCTCTTGGAACGTCTCTGCGGATTGGTAGCCGCTGTTGGCCTAGGGTGGAGAGGCAACACACAGTCTTCACAGCTATACTAACAAGGGTCCAAAGATTATCTGAGTGATCCAGAGAGTTCTGGATTTTCAATTAGGAGCTGGACTCTGTTTCTCCCAGAGTCAAAAAATAAAGCTGTGTGTGTGTGTGTGTGTGTGTGTGTGTGTGTGTGCGCGCGCAAAAATGTGATCTACCGATAAAGGTACCTGGCTAGAAACCAGGAAACTGTGAGTTCTAGTCCTGCTTTAGGCATGAAAGACAGCTGGGTGACTTTGGATTAGTCCCCCTTTCTCAGCCCAACCCAATTGACAGGGTTTTGTTGTGGGGAAAACAGGAGGAAGAGGGAGGGTTAGGTATGTTCACTGCCTTGAGTTAATCAAGTAATAAAGGCTGGATTAAAGAAAAGTCTAAAAAGAGAAATGTAGACTCTTTGTACCGTAGATGGTTACATTAATGTTTTATTGGCTACCTGTAAGCTGTTAAGAGGTATTGTGATAGAGCATAAGAAAAAAGAATAGAATAGAATAGAATAGAAGGGAAGGGAAGGGAATGTAGAATAGAATGTAGAAAAATAGAATAGGACAGGAGAGGAGAGGAGCGGAGAGGAGAGGAGAGGAGAGGAGAGAAGAGAAGAGAAGAGAAGAGAAGAGAAGAGAAGAGAAGAGAAGAGAAGAGAAGAGAAGAGAAGAGAAGAGAATTGAGCAGAATAGAAGTAGAGCCGAGAAGAGAAGAGAGAAGAGGAGAGGAGAGGAGAGGAGAGAGAGGAGAGGAGAGGAGAGGAGAGGAGGAGAGGAGAGGAGAGGAGAGGAGAGGAGAGGAGAAGGGAGTCAATCAGGGAGAAGTTTCTGTTAAAATTGTCTTCCTTGTGGACCGCTTAATTACAGATCAGAGAAGTTTTTCTTTTTTCTTTTTCAATGCAGGGAAGCACGGACCAACAAACAACACTCCCCACCTGCAACGCTCAATCCACACTGCAGAGGTGCTTCAATGGATGCTTTGCTGCCTCCGTCCATTTCTCATGCACCCCCCCCAAAAGAGTTTGCAGTGGCCGAGGCCCTCCTCGGCACAAGCCTGCTCTGTCTGTCTGTGTGTTTGTGTGTGTGTGTAGATTTCTTATGCAGTTGTGTGAAAAACCACCCTTGGGGTTTGCCAAGTGCAGCCAAAGGGAGAAATTTCTAGCCAACCAAAAGGTCAAGAGACAGATTCCTCCGGCCACCCACCCACGCATCCATCCGATGGCAGGCTTGCCGCAGCTTCTTCCTCCAGCCTGTTTAGAGATCAGCAATTCCGGGGATGGCTGTTTTCGATTGCCTGCACCCCCCCACCCGCCCAGTGTGAAGAAAGCTCCTTGCCCAGCCCGTAATTGTGATGCATTGGAGGTGAGGGGCAAGCAAAGAAAAGCATCGGAACGGAACCAAATGGAGAAATTCTTCCAATTAGCCAACTCGGCAGCCGTTTCCTTCGGAGTCTCCAACAGCTGGGTCACCCCGGAGATCTTTTATTTATTAGGATGCTTTTTTGCAAGACAGTCGACTTACAAGGTTAGGGCAGGAAAAGCAAGTTCTTGCATCTCCCTGAAGGTTTGAGAACCTCAGCCTTGTTGGGTTGGCTGAGGTCAACTCTCGGGCCTTTGGGGAGGTCACAAGCAAGATTCAAAAGAGAAACCCAGCACCTTCCTTCATGGTCTGCTCCAAAATCCGGGGCTGGAGTCACTCATTTGAATGATGGGGACATCCCCTGTCTTGGGCTGCTTTTCCAAAGAAAAACAAGGAAGTCCATGAAGATCATTAACAGATTAACCGAGTTGGAAGGGACCTTGTAGGTTATCTAATCCAACCCCCCACCCAAGCAGGAGACCCTACACCATTTCTGACAGATGACAGTCCAATCTCTTCTTGAAAGCCTTCAGTGATGAAGCTCCCATGACTTTATGTTCCATGGGTTGATGGTTCTCATGGTTAGGAAATTTCTTCTTATTTCCAGGTTGAATCTCTCCTTGTTCAGTTTCCATCCATTATTCCTTGTCTGGCCTTTGGGTGCTTTGGAAAATAGCTTGACCCCCTTCCTCCTCTCTATGACAGCCCATTAAGTATTGGAAGATGGCTATCCTGTCTCCCCTGGTCCTTCTCTTCACTAGACTGGCCATGCCCAGTTCCTGCAACCATTCATCATATGTTTTAGCCTCCGGGCCTTTGATCATCTTAGACAGATTCAGATTAACAGAGCTGGAAGGGACCTTGTAGATCACCTAGCTGAACTCCCTCCCCCCACCAAAGCAGAAGACCCTACACCATTTCTGACAGATGGCAGTCCAATCTCTTCTTGAAAGCCTCCAGTGATAAATCTCCCACAACTTCCAAAGGCAACTTCTGTTCCATGGGTTGATTGTTCTCACAGTCAGAAAGTTCCTCCTTATTTCTCGGCTGAATCTCTCCTTGATCCTTCCATCCGTTATTCCTTGTCTGGCCTTCGGGTGCCTTGGGAAACAGCCTGACCCCTTCTGAAGAACATCTGAACATCACAGCCCAAGCCAGGATCCAAAGCATTTCTCTGAACTTCCCTCGGTGGTCCCAATTGTATTCCCCCTTATGCGGGATTCAAACGTGTATCTAAGACCAATTCAAGCTCTCATTTTTACCCCTAAAAGCTCATTTGAAGCCAAGTTCTAGGAGAGAACGTCTGCTCTCCAATGATCCCGTTGGCTATTTCTTCGGAGATCTCACAACAAAGAGAGACCGGCTAGAAGGGGACGATCAGTTTTATTTTAATCTATTTATTAATGAGAATTGAGCCTGTCTTTTGTGTTCAGGGTGATTTAGGTTAAGCTGAGAAGACAGTCGGTCATTGGCCCAAAATCACCCAGGGAATTGCGTAGCTAAAGATAGCTTAGGTTTCCTTGAGGCTAGTCCAACACGTTAACTCTACGCCACCAGCTTTCATATTTACTGGTTGTAATTTAATGCTTCTTCTTCTCCAGAAACGAAAAGATGCCATGAATAATTCATCCCAAACCTGCCCTGCCGTCTTCTTTATAACACCGCAAGCTAGATTGGGGTGGACGAGGCTGAAGAGCCAATGGTCAGCCAGGCATGGCCGAGTGGGCGATGAACAGCAAACATTAAACCAAATTTCTTTTCTTAAACAGACGTTTGCAACATCCAGATTTACTGGCTTCAGGCTTCAGCCCTTCGTTGTGTCAGGTTTTTTTTTCTTTTAGAAGTCACCCATAAAATTAATTAATGAATTGAATATCTCAAGAAAGGCAACCCTTTAAAGATGTTTCCTTCCTTCCTTTTTTCCTTCCTTCCTTCCTTCCTTCCTTCCTTCCATCCATCCTTCCTTCTTTCCTCCCTCCCTCTCTCTCTCTCTTTCTCGCTCTTTTTCTTTTTTCTTTCTTTCCTTCCTCCTTCCTTCCTTCCTTTTTCTGTTTCCCTTCCTTCCTTCCTCCCTCCCTCCCTCTTTCTTTCTTTCTTTTTTCTTTCTTTCTTTCCTTCCTTCCTTCCTTCCTCCCTCCCTCTCTTTTTCTTTCTTTCTTTCTTTCCTTCCTTTTTTCTTGCCCTTCCTTCCTTCCTTCCTCCCTCCCTCCCTCCCTTTCTTTTTTCCTTCCTCCCTCCCTCCCTCCCTCCCTCCCTCTCTTTTTCTTTTTTCTTTCTTTCTTTCTTTTTTCTTTTTCTTTCTTTCTTTCCTTCCTTCCTTTTTCTTTCTCGCCCTTCCTTCCTTCCTTCCTTCCTTTCCTCCCTCCCTCCCTTCCTTCTACCATTTCCTCCATCCTCAAGTAAAAATGATTGAATGTTCTTTATTAAACATATAAGGAGAAAGATCTCAAGATCAAACGCCACACAAAATATCCTCTGAATATCAGATCAGAAGCAAACCACGAATCTGCTTATTGCCAGTCCAGATGGAGCCTGTCAGAGCCTTATCGGACAAATCTCTTTAATCTCACATATGCCTTCTTCCGACCATGGCAGACGCTTATTTAAGTCATAACTCGCAGCCATAAAAAAGTGGAAATAATATTCGTATGAGCTTATGACATTTCCCTGCTTAGTTACTTTTAAACTGCCACAGTTCACCCAAGATGAGGAGGGAAGTCAACCTCACGGCAAAGGATTCAACATTAATTCCATAGATTCTTTGGCATTCTCCAGATAAATATACTTGAATAAACGAAGATTTAGAGGCACGCGCTAAATCTTCTAAAAGAAACATGGAATTTAGAACACAGGACATATAATCCTAGGGCTGCCAGGGACCTTTTAGTCCAACCTCTGCTCAAGGCAAGACACCTTATACAGCTTATACTATCCTGGTCAAATGGTTGGCCAATTTCTACAGGTAGTCCTTGATTTACGATGGTTCATTTAGTGACTGTCGACAGTGACAACAACAGCACTGAAAAAAGGGACTTATGCATCCCCAATGGTCACGGGATGAAAATTCAGACACTCGGCCACCGACTCACATTTACGATGGCCACAGTGTCCCGGGAGGTGCATGTGTCACACCATCCCCTTTTGTAGCCTTCTGACCAACAAACTCAATGAGGAAGCCAGAGTCTCTTAACAAGTGAGTCATGTTCCTGACTTAACACCTGCAGTGCAGGGGTGAAATCCAGCAGGTTCTGACAGGTTCTGGAGAACCAGAAGCGGAAATTTTGAGTAGTTTGGAGAACCGGCAAATACCAGCTTTGGCTGGCTGGTCGCAGACTGGGCTGGGAATGGAGATTTTGCAGTATCCTTCCACCAGGAGTGGGGTGGGAATGGGGATTTTGCAGTATCCTTCCTCCAGGAGTGGGGAGGGAATGGGTATTTTGCAATATCCTTCCCCCAGGAGTAGGGAGGGAATGGTGATTTTGCAGTATCCTTTCTCCAGGACCAGGGTGGGAATGGAGATTTTGCAGTATCCTTCCCCTGCCATGCCCACCATGCCCCTCCCACAGAACCAGTAGTAAAAAAAATTGGATTTCACCACTGCTGCAGTGACTCATTTAACGACGATGGCAAGAAAGGTCCTAAAAATGGGCCAAAACTCACTTAACAAATGTGTCACTTAGCAACAGAAATTTTGGGGTCGTAAACCAAGGGATGCCTGTATTCTTTCAGGGTCCAACGCAAGGCAGACAATCTCATTTGGGAGAAAAAACAACAACAACACAAAACAGACACTTACTGATGTATACAGGTAGCCTTCGCTGTTCATCGCTAAATACAGCTTTGTCTGAACGCCTTGGATAGCCACAACTCGTAAGCCGACCGGTATGAGGTTAAACAAAGCTAGGAGAAAAAGGAAAAGGGGGGAAAAATAGTTAGTCCCTCGGCCTGAATTGCAGAAACAAAACCAGATTTTCTCATCAACGGGAATCACTGTCGTGCTCGTAGACAAAGAAAGAAAGAAAGAAAGAAAAGGATATTTTTTGGGTGCGTGTTGCAAAATTCACCCCGTCTTGACAAGAAGGTCAAGCATTTCCTTGGGAATTGACCCAGAATTTTTCTAGATCTAGTTAACTATAGAATACATCTTGCGTGTCCTAACTAATTGGCCGGCTTTCGGAATATTTTGGACTACAACTCCCACTGTCCTCAGCCAAGGTTCCCAAGAAACCACAAAGAAGGTTTATGAGGGTATTGTGGTCCGCCAGCAGCCTGCGGACCTGGCAGTGGAGTCGGACAGTGAGGAGGCTGGGGAGGACCATGGGCCAGTCCTGGAGTAGGGGGAGGCCCGATAAAGTTCTATGCATCGGAGGCAGAGATGGGGCCAGGGCTATCTGGGAGCGATGTGTGGACTCCGGGGCCTCCAGAGTCAGACAGCAGAGAGGCAGAAGAACAGGAAGAGCCTGTTCTTAGTGCACACATGCGAAGATCTGCCAGAGGCAAGGGCAGCTGAAGAAGAAAGGACAACTCAGGAGTAAGGCCAGAAGATGATTTAAGCCATAAGGCTTAAAAGAGCAGCAATGAGCCGTTGGGTTCTTTGTAGAAAAGCAACATTGATTCCAGTGCTTCTTGTCAGCGTCTCTTGAACTTTGAGGGGGTTTTGCCAAGAAAAGCCTTTGGCCAGTTGCCAAAGACATCAAAGGTTGGTGATAAGGCCGATGGACTGGTTATGAAGAATTTGTTTTGGACTAAGCTGAGAATGAATTAATTCTCAGCTGTTTTAATAAAATAAGTTTGTTCAGGACTGAATTGTGTTTGGTAATCACTATTTGGGCCTCTGTCACAACAAAGGTCACGATCCAAACTAGGTAACATCTCCAGTTCTAGTAAGGAGGGCTGTTTGCTGTCAATAACTGACAGCAAACAACACTCCTTACTATGCAGAACTGATGATGTTACCTAGGTAGGTTATGAAACATCTGCAAGAAAACTAGCCAGCTCGGAGAGCACCAAGGACCCCTCCTTTCAACCCTGAGCTATAAATATTCTCCATTAAAGAAGATTTACAGCAGAGTCTTCCATTTGGAGGCGTTATCTGAGGGACCGTCTCTTGCCGGTCACATCTACCTGACCTACTAGAACGGGGAGGCAAGGAATCTTCTGGGTCCCGTCTCCTAAAGAGATACAGCTGGTGGGACCCAGAAGAAGGGCCTTCTCCATGGTGGCTCTGGAACACCATCCCCCTGGAGATTAGCCTGCCCTCCCTCTTTTGGAAGGCCCTGAAGATGTGGTTCTGCCAGTGGGCCTGGGGAACCCAGACTGGGATGGAGCCCCTTAAATGGCTGGTATGAGTGTGCGTTGTCAGGTGCAGTGGCCTAGAGGGGGAGCTCTCATCTCATAATCAGGAGGCTGTGAGTTTGATTCTAGGTAGAGGCAGATATTTCTCTCTCTGACATGCACAATGCACTCCTCATTGGCGACAGGAAGAGCATCCGGCCATTAAACAATCTGCTAGCTCCATTCAGATGCCCTGGCTAAACCCCAGAAGGGATTCTGGGGTCGCTAAAAAGAGGATGATGATGAGTGAGTGTTGTCACCAGTGTTATTTTATTATTTTTTATTCCCATCAACCCCAAGCTACCAGCAGGGAAGAGAGGCTGAAGTCAACCAAACAATGTTAGAATCCGTGTAACAATTTGAGCATTCTCTTCCACTCTATGGAGATCCATATATATGTGTGTGTGTGTGTGTGTGTGTGTGTGTGTGTGTGTGTGTGTGAATTAATTTAGAGAACAGATTGGATCTCCAACAGATTGGAGTGGAAGAGAATGGCCATTTGTTACATTGGACTCAAACATTGTAAAAAGAGCAGGCCAGAAGGATAGAATAGGGGCAGAACAAGCCTTCCCAGTTTTCCTACATCAAAAAAACCGGACACCTAAGCCAACACAGAAAGGTTGTTTAACCAATTCAAAGCTGATATTCCACAGGGTGTATCTTAAAGGAATGTCCTTTCTGCAGAAATTGATTGCTTTGGCTGGTTCATTCCCAGGCATCATGTAGCCGTCCAAACTAACAGTTCCACCCTACAAAATTCCTTGCCATACTGCAAACCTTTCAGCAATATTTCATACTGATGGGCAGAGGAAGCGACGTTGGCTGGTGAAGCTCATGTAACATCAAGACCTATTATTTAGCAGTTGCCAAAGTTGCGTACTTTGCTGTCAAACTTTCCAGAGAAGCTGTAGATAAAGACCAAGAATTTTCAGCAGAAATTCCTCCAGTGCCAAAACTGAGCAGCCAAAAATAAGGAACGGTTTGAAGTCGTATTTGATGGGGGTATGGCTTCCCATCCAACGGTACTGTCAAAATTGCAGTGACTGGGCACACACTACAAGGGGCAAGATGAAAGGCCTGGACTCAGTTTTCTGCATTTCTCCAAGACTTTTGGAGGTATTTTAAAACATTTTTAAGGGGGGGGGGTTAGACTTTTAAAATTGTGTCCATCTCTATTTTAAGGCTTTCAGTTCCATTTGCTGCCTATTTCCTGCTTCAGATTGTTAGGAAATTATTCCACAAACTTTAGAGTGGTTTCTTGTTCTACAAATGGACCAACGGATGGATGGATGGATGGATGGATGGATGGATCAATGGATGGAGCAATGGATGGATCAATAGATGGATAGATGGATGGATGAATAGAGGGATGGATAGGTGCATGGATGGATTGCAGGCAGATCTGAGATTCCAGGTTGCCCTTTGACAGCCATAGCCCTTCAACCTTTCATGAGATGATTCCTCATCCTTTCCACAGGAGTAGGAACTAAAGATGAAACCTTCAGCATTGAATCAGCCATTCTCTGTCACCGAATCTTCTTAAAATCCTTAAAAGGTAGCTGAGAAGGCATTTTGCCTAAAGTCCCCACAAATCTGGTGGCTCTTTACTTCCTACTGGAACATGCAACCCCCTAATACCCTGTTTCCCCGAAAATAAGACCCAACCAGAAAATAAGTCCTAGCTGGATGCTCATAATATAAGCCCTACCCCAAGATATGCCCCAGTTAAGATTGTCAGTCAGATGGATGCATTTAGTACCGTATTTCCCCCCAAAATAAGACCTAATCAGAAAATGCATCTGATTAGAAAAGACCTAATGCATCTTTTGGAACAAAATTTACTATAAAACCCGGTCTTATTTTTGGGGAAACATGGTAAAAGCTGAAGATGTTCTCCTAATCTTGGTTTGGGATACAGACATGACTTTTGTTGGACCTCTTAGAAATCCCACTGTCATCTTTACCAGAGAAGAGAGAGAAAAAAGATTTGAAACATTTTTTTGAGTGTGCAGAAGAGATGGCCATCTTGTCTCTGTTCTGAATTTTAGAAGCCGGAATAGACCATTCTATTTCAAGCCATGTATTACTTGGGGGTGAGAACGATAATCTCCTTGTTTTGAAACCCGTAAATGAAGGTTTGCATCAGAGGGGAAGAATTGAAATAGTTTCCTAATCTGTGCACCGCTACACTCAAAAGGTTATTTCCCCCCAATTCATACACGTCCTATTTACTGAAACGTACGAATGCTCCATTGCACACCGTAACACGGCGGAAGGGGAAAGGAGACAAATGGAACGGAACCTCAGGATTTATGGAAACAAAATGGCCCCCAGGATTAATTGCTTCCACCATCATCCCCACCACAGAAATGGGAGCATTGAATTCTCCTGATCCTGAAATGACAATAGCCGTAGGGTTTTAAGTCCCATTTAAAAATGAAACGGGAAAGGAACGTTTCCTAATCAGATCATTAAAAAGCCCAGCCCAAAATAAACTGATGGTGAACTCATTCAGATATATCCATGGAGATAATATTTGGGCCAGTTTTGCAGGAAGCAGAAGTACCTCTGCAGGTTTATCTAGTGTCTAAGTCTTTCTCTCCTACGGCAGGTTGAACAGCAAACAAGAACGCAGAGATGACGTCCCTTCCAAATGAGCCCAGCCTTCGAAAAACACCCGTGCATATGGACTCCTAGCAGATTGTGCAAACAAACCACACGGGCTCTTGTGTGTCTAACAATATAACTCACTATATGTGCTTTCTTCCTCTTTCGTTCCATCAATGGTTCCATCTGCTTGCATCTGCAAATGATATCCTTGCCGGCTGTAAAGTTTTGTGACGATGCCTTTCAGCTGTGGTTCTGTCAAAACAAAACAAACAAGCAGGGAAGGTTAGAAGCCGGAATCCTTTGTCGTATTCATGTCGGGTTCAAGCAGACCAAAAGCTTTGCCTCATTCCCCCCCCCTCCCCCCAAGAAGAAAGAAATGGGATTAGAAACTTTCCTACGATTTGAGATAGATGATAGAGAGGTAGGTAGGCAAGTAAGTAAGTAAGTAATAAAGAAAGGAAGGAACAGCAGAGAGATAAATGGACAAGATAGATAGATAGATACAATAGGTAGGTAGGTAGGTATGTAGGTATGTAGGTAGGGAAGGAAGGACAGGCAGGTAGATAAATGGACAAGATAGATAGATATGATAGGCAGGTAGGTAGGTAGATAGGGAAGGAAGGAAGGAAGGAAGGAAAGAAGGAAGGAAAGAAGGAAGGAAGGAGGGAAGGAAGGAAGGACAGGCAGGTAGATAAATGGACAAGATAGATAGATATGATAGGTAGGTAGGTAAGGAAGGAAGGAAGAAAGGAAGGAAGGAGGGAAGGAAGGACAGGTAGGTAGGTACATGGACAAGATAGATAGATAGATATGATAGGTAGGTAGGTAGGTAGGTAGGTAGGTAGGTAAGGAAGGAAGGAAAGAAAGAAGGAGGAAGGAAGGAGGGAGGGAAGGAAAGAGGCAGGTAGATAAATGGACAAGATAGATAGATATGATAGGTAGGTAGGTAGGTAAGGAAGGAAGGAAGAAAGGAAGGAAGGAGGGAAGGAAGGACAGGTAGGTAGGTAAATGGACAAGATAGATAGATATAATAGGTAGGTAGGTAGGGAAGGAAGGACGGACAGGCAGGTAGATAAATGGACAAGACAGATAGATAGATATTGTAGATAGATAGACAGACAGACAGGGATAGAGAGAGAGATATTTTTTTTCTCTCGTGTGTGTGTGTGTGTGAGGGGGGAGAGAGGGAGGGAAGGGAGAGGAAAAGGGAGAGGGAGAGGGAGAGGGAGAGGGAGAGGGGGAGAGAGAGAGAGAGAGAGAGAGAGAGAGAGAGAGAGAGAGAGAGAGAGAGAGAGAGAGAGAGAGAGAAAATGAGAGATGACATCAGCACCTTGGACAGCAACCACTCTGCAGGCTATGAAGTTCTGTGGCTGACATTAAATCCTGAAAAACTACATAGAGGATCAAAATTCCAACATATTACTTGACCGAAGGAACAAAACCTGGATTTCTGTTAAGATTAGAATGGCACCAGTTAGAAGGAAACATACTTTTTAAAAAAACAATCTGAGATTCTTTAGGAGAGGAACAGGCTTGCTAAAATGGTTGCTAGTTGATCACCTATGGCCTGCCAGCCTATGAATAGGTGATGGCACCTATAGGTGCTTGTCTGAGGCATAGAGCATTGTATGAATCTAACCATTTGGGTTAATAACCTTCGTTTATACAGTAGCTGTGAACCTTGCTAATTATTGCCTGGGCGATAAAATCTCAAGAACCACCATGATTTTAGTAAGATTGGTCATGTCCAAAAACTCATGGGTCGCGACTTCGAAGAATTTTAGGAATGTCCACAGAATATGATTGTTACTATGGTCAGGAAACATGCTAATCTTCTAAATATTTTTTGGCTGTTGACCACATTCAACTCAGAATCTCAGCATTTGCACACAGCCTTCCCCAAACTGGGGAAATTCATCCAGGCTCCAATATTTTGCACAGTCCTTCTAAGATGGAAATCACTTAATGGCGCAATCACAAAACCTCTTCACACACAACCACGGAGGTTAACCCTGCTGGAACAAGCATCTGAAGTTAAAAACAGGTCCTCCTTGAACCAAATCCCATAGAAATACCCCAACGATCTCAGAGGGCTGAAATCAAAATTTAGAGTCACCCTCATGTATAGCATCAAAGGAAATCTTCCAGAAAATACTCCCAAGACATACATCATAGTTAGTTTGACATGAGCCATGAGAGGCTTTCTTAGACCAAACTCAAGCCCAGTTAGGAAAACACAAGTTAATTCCAGTCAAAAGGAATTGCAGGTTCTATTCTCAAACCATTGAAAATGATTATTTTCCCCATATTGCCTAACCAAGATCTGAATAGACACAACTTGCTTTGTGAAAATTGTGCACTGACCAAGTGATCCCGTTAACCTGATTTCCACCCCAGAATACAACTCACTTTAGCTGTACATTTAAGGAAGAGGGCAGGGTGAAGACATACGTATCTATGATAGAGATATATGGCTGTGCACCGCCCTGAGCCCCTCGGGAGAAAGGCGGTATAAAAATTTAAATAGTAAATAAATAATAAATAAAATAAAAATATAGTGTATATAAGAGTTTCTGGAAACTATAAAAGACACCTCCACCCTGCCAAGACTCCTAAAAGTTGTTTCGCAGGGCCAAAAGGACAAATAATAAAATACATGCCAGGAGTGTTAAAAGGACAAATAATAAAATACATGCCAGGAGTGTTAACATCTCTTTAAGTCGCAATCCGCTTAAAATGATAATAAATTGACAGCAAATCTGGTTGTCTAGGTAGATTCTCAATCATCCAGATTATGGTTGTCCCAAAGCTGCTTTTCCAAACAACAACTGGACTTTCTTTGGTTGTTTTTCCTTTGAAAACATTTTGCTTCTCACCCCAGAAGCGTCTTCAGTTCTAATTGACTGTCAGGGAGTGGAAAGATTCTTTGCAGCCACGTTTGCAGAACATAAATCCTTCCATCCCCTACCAGTCGATTAGAACCGAAGAAGCTTCTGGGATGAGAAGCAAAACATCTGCAAAGAAAAAAAAGTCCAGTTGTATTTTTTTGGGGGGGAAAAAAACCCCACAAACCTTTGAGATAACCAACCTGGTCCTTTACCTGGAGTTAGGTCTACTCTTCCAAGTAGGGCTGTTTCGAAAGAAAGAAAAAAGTTGTGTATCCTTTAGTCAGTGGCAAACAAGGTTTCGAAGACACTTGTGTTACGTAGCTGTTCTCCTTGGAGGGCAGCCATGTAGGAGCTCCAGGATGCTTGTTCCCTGGATAGCAAATTTCGTTGCTGCGTAACAATTAAAACGGCCTGTAATTTCCAACAAACCTAGAATTGGCTTTTCTGTGCGTGCAGGCTGATGGGGGTCAGACCTACAGGAAGCCAGATTTCTCTTCCTTGTACCCCTTTCTCTTTTCCAATCCCTTTTCAAAGCCCAGTTTATTTATTTATTTTAAAGAATCTTTAAAATAACCTTTTTTTTTTACAAGAATGTTACCAGAAAAATGTACAAGAATTTTTCTTTGCAAGATCGCTTTAAGGACAGGTGAGAGGCGTCTGTCTGTGTCTGTATATCCGTGTAGGACGGCATGCCAATAAATCAAATAAACCCATAATGGGTTTATTTGTTTATTTTGTGACAAATTTGGAATATGCAAAGCCTCCTCATTTTTCAGATGTTTCTTTCCCCTGAGGGAGATTTCAGAAATATTTGCGTTGGGCGTTTTCTTCATTTAAAAGGAAAAAAAGAAAAGAAAAGAAAAAAAGGCTGATTTACTGATGCTTTCACAGCAAACCTGCTCTCCTCTAGGTTTTATATTTTAATCATTCAATAGGGTTGGGTGATGGAGACCACTGGGGTTTGACTTCTGTTAAAGCGCAGAACATTGAAATCCTTTGCTGATCCTCTGCAAAATTTGATGATTTTCCTTGGTTAAATCATGTTATTCCCACCACAAAATATAAAAGTAAGGCATCTTCTTGTTAATTTTTTTCTTTTCTTCCTCTTTCCTCCCACCCTCAAAAAATGAAATTACTTGGTGAGCAGCAGAAGAGGGAAGGAGATGTTTAGGAACAGAAAGAGAATGATATCTTTCTTTTTTAAAAAATTAATACCATATAAAACCACCAACAGAAGGGATCAAAGTTCTTTATCTTCTATTTGTCCGCCTGGTTTTTAAACCCTGTGCTTGTTTGAAATGGGATGCAACAACAACAACAACAAAAAACACCTTAGTCTTCTTGCTGAATTCTGAGCAGCAAAGAAGAGGAAATCTGAATGTAATTTCTCCACACAGGACATTTGTCAATGTGGCTAGAAGTCTGGCATTTTGTGAAAATTGACATACTCAAAGTTAACACCAATGCCAATTTCGGCATCCAGTACAAGGCACCATTATATCATGCTGGTTGCAAAAACATTCACACAAATAATACCACAGTGAAACGTGATATTATTCCCCTCCTGTGAAGGCAGGCTTTAAAAGCTCGCATGTCAGTTATAACATGAAGAATGACCTCCTGGTTGTATGTTCTTGATGTTCTGCACCCAAAGTTCCTTGTTTCTGAACATGAGTTCCATGGATCATCTCATTCACAGACTGGGCTAACCTTCCCTGTCTTTGAGTCTTCTCCAAAGCCATCAATCAGCTGTCCCCCTCCATTTCTTACGACGGTCCCATGACATAAACCGACCACCGGGCTTCCTATAATTTCTCCAAGAGATCTCACCAAGAGATCTCTTTAGAGATCCACCATTGTATGGCTACGGGACTATCACCTGCTCAGTTCCATCCAACATCGCAACTGTAACTTGCAAAGATGGCTCGCCTTGATTTTGGGAAAGGAAGACCATTGAGAAAGGAGACACACAAGTACGACCTGTGTCCAATCTTTTGTACTTTCAGACTTAAAGAAGAAGAATTGGAATAGCCTTACCATCTCCCCAGCTCAGATAATTTGGACTACGGCCCCCATAGCCAGCTAATGGTCCAGACCTCTGGTTCAGACAAACCATAGCATTCAAATTTGGCTCACGTTTGAATGAGAGAAGAAACCAAAACATTAAGGAACCATCCTTCTGCCAGAGTCCAACAAATGTTTCATGATTCTGCACCTGAAGGAGAAGACCTCTTAGAGGTCCCCTGTGGGTTCGGATCCTAGAACACACTTCTTCTGCAACACTTAAGTATTTGTGTTGACTCCAACCTTCTTCAAACTCTGGTTTCTCCATCTGGGAGGTGATCTGGAGATACCACGGAAGGTCCCACCTCCTCTCTTGCTCCTGCAGCTCAGGATAGACCATATCTATCCAATTTGGCAGTTCAAATCTTGCCTGGCTCAAGGTTGACTCAGCCTTCTATCCTTCCGAGGTGGGAAAAATGAGGACCCAAATTGTTGGGGGCAAGAGGCTGACTAGGTAAACCGCTTAGAGAAGGCTGTAAAGCACTGTGAAGAGGGATATAAGTCTAAGTGCTATTTCTATTTTCCTTCCTTCCTTCCTTCCTTCCTTCCTTCCTTCCTTCCTTCCTTCCTTCCTTCCTTCCTTCCTTCCTTCCTTCCGCAGTATTTCAGGCTAATTCTGTTCACTGCCAGGAGTTCAAATCTCAACAGGCTCTAGATTGACTCATCCTTCCATCCTTCTGAGGTCAGTAAAATGAGGACCCAGATTGTTGGGGGCAATGAGATGACTTTGGAAACCGCTTAGGGAGGGCTGTAAAGCACTCTGAAGCAGTATATAAGTCTAAGAGCTGCTGCTATTGCTATCCTTGCCTCATTCACCACTGAAAGAGCCTTCCACTCAAAGGAGTGATGGACCTTTGAGTGGATGGATCAAGAACTAACTCTGGTAAAATCCCCAAGAGGAGTTGCTTACCCTCAAGATATGCTAGTGGCTTTCTTGGCAGGAACCCCCCCCCCGCCCCCAAGGCTCACGGCACCCCCATTAAAGCCGGGTCCTTTGGGTCAGGTGAACTCATCTCAATGTTTGAGACTGCAGCACTTCCAACTTGAGCCACCTGGCCAAAGCTTGGAGTGAAGGAGGACAAGACCCCCGATGTCCACCACCCCAGGGAAGCAACAGTCTCGCCGGGACCCCCCCCCGGCCCCACTCCTGCAGCCTCCACACCGCCTCTCAGCCACCCTCCCACCGCCCCAGGCTGGGTCCAGGCTCATCCTCACCTGGTTTCCTCCTCCGCCTTTTCTTGGAGCCGAAAAGCTTGACCCGAGAGAAGACGCTGAGCTTCTTCTTGTCGGCGCAGCTGGTCTTGGTCTTGCTGGGGCTGCTGACACATTTGCAGGCGTTGGACTTCTCGCGTTCCCTCGCTTGTCTCTTCTGGCGGATCAGGGAGCTGGCGATGGCTGCCGCCATAGCCGCCACCCTGGAGGGTCACTCGGCGGGGCTGCGGGCGCTGCCTGCGGGGGAGGCCCCCAGCATGCTGCTCTCGCTGCCCCTCGGGATTTAGGAAGAGGAAGCGGCGGGACGACGGGCTAGGCCGTCTTCCCCGCTCCCGGTGCGCCCGCCGAGGGACGCTGGTGGAGGAGGGCAAGGCGTGCGCCCTTGGGCGACGGAGGGACGGGAGGAAAGGATGCTCCCCCCTTCCCAAAAGGCGGTGGCCCGGCACCTGCAACGCAAGAAGCTCCCGCAACTTCGATCCCGGGACGCCAAGTTCTTTTTGCCTTCAGCGAAACCGGAGCTGGACACCCAACAGGTCCCCGGGCGGCTCCAAAGGCGCACGGGCGCCCTGGCGCAGCATCGGCGCCGGCGCCTCTCCCCGGTTGAATCGGCTCTTCCTTGCGCCTCTCTCCGTCCAGCGAACAGACAACCTGTTAAGACCCCGCGGCCCGGAGAAGGGGGCTCCGGGTGAGCTCCGGACGGGCGCCTTAGCGTCCCTGCTCCCGGAGAGCGGCTCCTTAAGGAGGTTGGTGGTGTCCTCCGCCGCGCGGCTTCCCCGGGAAGGCGAGCTTGCTGGAGTCCTGCTCACCGGGTCAGCCTTCGCCGCAGCATCTCCCGAAAGCTGCCGGACGGAGCGAAGCTTTGGCGTCTTTTTTGGGGGAAGGCGAGCGCGCACTCTGCAACGGGAGAGGAGGAGGAGGAGGAGGAGGAGGAGGCGACAAATGAGCCAACGGGCGGGCGGTCGGGATTTTCCTTCGACAGCAGCAGTAGCAACAGCAGCGCCGAGCGACCGAGGCTGCGCTCCCCTCCAGGCGCTGCGCGGCGGCGAAGGGAGGAGAAGAAAGGAGGAGGAGGAGGAGGCGACGCGGCAAAAGCCCCGGGCGGCTCTACTCCCTCCTCCCCCCTCTAGCATAAATTGCAGAAGCCGGGCTCGGTACGCAGGGAGGAGGAGAGGAAAGGAGAGGAGAGGGAGCGCACGGTCCGAAGGGCTCTCCCCCTCCTCTGGGCAGAGGCGCCACCGGGGTCTTCCTTCTGACCCCCCCCCCCGCCCGAGATACCTCCCGAAAAAGAGGAAGGGGGCAAATAAAGAAAGTCTGTAGCCAAATCGAGATAGGCGTCCCAAACTAACGTGGTTTGATCGGGACGGCTTTGAAACCCGGGTATGGCGAGGCCGGGAGAAGCCACAGGCAAACGCCGGTAGGAAGTGGGGGGGGGGGTGGGTGAGGGGAAGAGAAGAGTGGGAGAGAAGCCTGAGAAAGAAACGAGAGCTAGAGGAAGGGTCGGAGTTTCTGGCCTCCCTGCTGTGCTTGGGAAAAATCCGGAGAAGGAGGTGATCTCGAGAATACTAGTAGGAAAAGCCACTGAAGATGGGAAAGTTGCCCTGAGCACTTGGGTTTGGCATTCTCCTTTCCCAGGGGTTCTGAGGCCCCAATAGCCATTGGTGGCCCTGTGATCTTTGAGGAAACCAGATTATGAAGTCTCTGATGGCCAGGATCCCCTTCCTGCCTTCCTGCCTTGTTTCTGGAAATGTCCTGCTGGACATCCATCTTGTGGTTACTGCAGTTCTCACCAACCAAAAATCCACAGGCAACAACTGCATCTTTGATGGCCAATGGCGAAATTCCCAGTTGGGCTTGCAAGAGATCTTCCAAGGTTCTCAACCATTTAGCAAGTCCTGATTCTCATCCCCATCCACATCAAGGTGCTTACGTGGCCATGTTAGCAATACACGTGGCATCTCACAAATGAAACATCCGTACAGAACATCCGTATTCTGTACCATCCATCAATCTGACCTTGGATGGTTGACTTTCTAGAAGTGGGAGGGAACTCATCGATGGCCTAGATCAGGAATGTCCAACCTTCGCAACTTTAAGACTTGTGGAGTTCAACTCCCAGAATTCCCCAGCTAGCATGGCTGGCTGAAGGATTCTGAGTCCATGAGTCACAAAGTGGACAGGTTTGAAGACCCCTGGCCTGGACAATATACTCTGATGCAGAAAAGCTATTGGTAGTTAGTTGTCCACCCATCTTCTCATCTCATTTTTGAAAAACGTGAGTGACTGATAGCCCATCTTTTTCAAAGATGGCCTGTTCCACCTCAATAGAACAATAGAATGAATGAGCTGGAAGGGACCTTGGAGGTCTTGTAGTCCAGCCCCCTGCTCGAGCAGGAGAACCTATAATATTTCAGACAAATCGGTGTCGAATCTCTTCTTAAAATCCTCCAGTGATGGAGAATCCACAACTTCTGGTGGCAAGCTGTTCCACTGGTTAATTGACCTCCTACGGACTTCTATGAGCTGAGAGATCTTCCTCATGTTTAGTCTACATCCCTTGTCTTGTCATGGCATGCCTCCAACACCATTGTGAGTCATACGGTCATCCAACATTGATGACCAACATTGAACATCCTACAATCCAGAATCAAAATAGAGCTGGAAAGGACCTTGGAGGTCTTCTAGTTCAATCCCTTGCTCAGACAGGAAACTATATCATTTCAGACAATGATCATCCAATCTCTTCTTAAAAATCTCCAGTGATGGAGCACCCACAACTTTTGAAGGCAACTTCCTCTGTTCCTCTGATTAATTGTCCTCACTGTTAGGAAGTTTCTCCTTAATTCTAGGTTGTTTCTCTCCTTGATTAACTTCCATCCATTGTTTCTTGTCCTGCCCTCTGGTGCCTTGGTAAATAAATTGACTGCCTCTTCTTTGTGGCAGCCCCTCAAATATTGGAAGGCTACTATCATGTCCCCCTAGTCCTTCTTTTCTCTAGGCTGGCCATACTCAAACCCTGCAATCGTTCTTCATACATTTTAGTCCAATTGTCTTCTGAAAGCAGGAATCCAAACCATATCAATGCAAGAGAAGGTTGCCAAAGGGAGGCCAATTCTACCAGTTCCTGCATCCTGCATTGAGAAGGTGCTAACAACACTTATGTGGATATTGTTGTATTTCAGGCTGGCGAGGCTCTCGACAGCAGATGGGAATTCAGCTGTGAATTCAACAATGTTACAGGACTTGGGACTCTGGAAATATAGCCATCTGTCTGCCTCTTGCAAGAACACATCCCTGATGAAAAATGCAACAGAAGGCCGTGGGTTCCCTACCTCTGTTCTAGCACAACAAAGACCCCTTTTGGGCAAAGTTGAGCTTCAGGCTTTTGGGACTGTGGACTAGCAGAGCAGATTTCCTTCTGTTTCACCAGCAACCATGATGGATATCTGCTGTCTAGAACATAGTCACTAATAGCAATTAGATTTATATACCGCTTCACAGTGCTTTACAGCCGTCTCTAAGCAGTTTACAGAGTCAGCCTCTTGCCCCCAACAATCTGGCTCCTCATTTTTACCCATCTCGGAAGGATGGAAGGCTGAGTCAACCTTGAGCTGGTCAGGATTGAACTCCTGGCAGTGGGCAAAGTTAGTATGCAATACTGCATTCTAACAACTGGGAAGGAAGGAAGAAAGGAAGGAAGGAAGGAAGGAAGGAAGGAAGGAAGGAAGGAAGGAAGGAAGGAAGGAAGGAAGGAAAATAGCCATAGACTTACATACCGCTTCACAGTGCTTTACAGTCCTCTCTAAGCATCTTACAGAGTCAGCCTCTTGCCCCCAACATTCTGGGTCCTCATTTGTCCGATGAAGAATGGAAGGCTGAGTCAACCTTGAACTGATCAGGATCAAACAGCTGGCAGTGGGCAGAATTAGCCTGCAATACTGCATTCTAACCACTATCCCACCATTGACCTTCCTTCCTTCTTCCCTCCCTCCCTCCCTCCCTTCCCACTAGCACTCAGACTTATATACCGCTTCACAATGGTTTTACAGCTCACTCTAAGCAGTTGACAAAGTCTGGCTCCTCATTTGATCAACCTTGGAAGGATGGAAGGCTGAGTCAACCTTGTGCCGGTCAGAATCGAACTGCTACCAGCGGCAGTCAGCAAAATTAGCCTACGATACTGCATTTCACCACCATTAAACCCCGAAACTCAACAGTAACCAACAAATACCAGCCATGGATGTCTACAACAAAGGCCCAGTTAGCTGTTTTGTCTGTGGGACAATCCTCCACAACTTTGAGGATGGCAACCCTACCAGCTGTGACTCCCTTAGTCAACACACCTCTCATCCTTCCGGTTCCTTTCTAAAACAGCTCCATGCTATGTATATGAGAGGCATGTCCAAAGTCAAACACAACTAGGATCCTGCTTGTTAGTTACTCCTGATGCTTCTATCTAGTTATTTTTTTTTTTATTAATTTGATTTATATGTCGCCCTTCTCCAGAGACTCAGGGCAGCTTACAATGCATTAAGCAATAGCCTTCATACTTTTGTATATATTTATACAAAGTCAGCTTATTGCCCCCACAAACTGGGTCCTCAATTTAGCTACCTTAGAAAGGATGGAAGGCTGAGTCAACCTTGAGCCTGGCTGGGATTGAACTCACAGAATTACAGGCAGCTGGATGTTAATTGCTGCCTTTAGTAGGAGGCATTAGCCCCCTACGTTACTCAGGCTCCTTTTGTAACCTAAAGTCACATTATACCCATAGAAGAGAATAGTTGTATCTGAAGGTTGAACTATGGGGTCCTTGATGGACTCCATCAAGGACCCCATTGATGGTTTTCTTGCAAACATTTCATTAATCAACTAGATGATATTACCTAGTTGGGTAATAAAATGTCTGGAAGAAAACAACCAATCTCAGAAAGCATCCCACAGTCTTTCTCTTCCCCCCTCCTCCTTCTCTCCCCACTGTACACGCCTCTCCCTCCTAGCACTGATGATGTTACCTAGTTGGATAATGCGACGTCCAAACTTAAGAGAGCACCAAAGACCTCACAATCATATTACACTTCTATTTATGGAACCTAGAGCTACCCAACCACACTACTGATAAATCACAATTGTTGGTACCGATACATGCATTTAATTGATGGTTTACAAGCCCCCACAGTCTGTTTCGTGAGTACAGATCCCCGGATCCATCTCTTTTAGAGTATTCTCCCAACTCCCCAACGAAGAGCAACACCCATAAAGGTTTTTAGGCCGCAGAAAACGCTTAAACGCCACCGAAAGCGGTCAATTCCACGTTGCAATGGAACTCTGAACAAAACCTTACACCCAGGGGTGGGCTTCAAATATTTTAGCAAGGGGTTCTCTGCCTGATTGATGGGTGGGCGTGGCCATGGTGGGCATCGCCTAGTCGGCCTCCTGCACCACAGTGTGTGTGTGTGTTTGCTCTCCCCGGGCTCCAGAGACTTTCCTTGAGCCTCCAGGAGAGCAAAAATGGCCTCGCTAGGCTCTGGGGGCACTCTGGAGGCCAGAAATGGTTGCATATCCGGCCTTCCTGAACTTCCGGTAGGCCCATTTTTCGCCCTCCCCGAGACTTCACGTGCGCCCTGCACTTACCTGCATTCAAAACGGGCTCTGTGGGGACTCCTGGGAAGGTGAGGTGGGTGGGGCCAATCAGGAGTGGGATTTGGGGGTTCTCCGAACTGCACAGAAGCTTAGCTAGAGTTCTCCCACCGAACCCCCAGCAGCCCACCTCTGCTTACACCCTCTAAGAATTAAAACTACAATGATTTGGAGCCAAATGCAGGAGGGAACGCAATGAAGGCTGTTAACACATTTGCTGAATTCTGGGTCATGGCAAAAAAAAAAAAAAAAAAAAAACCACCAAAAAAACCCCCACCTTCCTTGCACATTTGGAACACGATCAAAAGGAGGTGGATTTCCATCCAGCATTCTCGAGCCGTGGCCCCGATGAGCCTTTTTTTAAAAAGAAGACATTTTTTGGAGCACTTTGAAAGAGAGGCCTTGTGTTCCTCTCCATTATGTTCTTTTTTGGGGGGGGGGGGGAAGGAGAAATCGCTTCCAAGCTCAGAACACAGCTGCTCCAATGCCTGAGTCTCCGGCAATGCCGACAAAAAGAGGGAAAATTTGGTTTGACATCCGGCAAAAAAAAAAAGTCGCAAAACCCTCTTTTCTCCTATTTTTGGCTCATCTCAAAAGAGCTGAGCAGACCTGATTAGGGATTGGATGGATGGGGCACCACAAGGTAATCCCAAGGACAAATGTGCAGTTCTGTGGTTGACAAGCTCCACCCCCTCCAGAGTCTCTTTAATGCGTACAGATCGCTGGATCTGTCTCGTTTTGAATTTAAAATTCTCGTTTCGAATTTTCACCCAACCTCAATGGAACAATAGAACGAATGAGTTCCTAGTCCAGCCGCTTGCTCAAGCGGGAGAGCCTATACTATTTCACATAAGTGATTGTCTAGTCTCTTCTTAAAAACCTCCAGCAATGGAGCATCCACAACTTCTGGTGGCAAGCTCTTCCTCTGGTTAATTGTCCTCACTATTAGCAAGTTTCTCCTTAATTCCAGAGAAGAGGTTGAACACCAAACTAGGGTGTTTGCAAGAGCCATTATTTCTCACGTATAAGTATTGTGGTCAAGGGAACGCAGGACTTTTTCAGCTGAATTTTCCTGTCCTGACACATATGTCATCGAACCTGGAACAAAACACCCCTAACAGCTCCCAACCTCAACATTGCTTTCTTGTTTAATGCCGTTTACCTTGTCATGTGTCTTTGATGCCCAGCGTAAGCTGCTTTAGCCATACCATTGGGCTCCAGCCTTCCAGTTCGATCGTTCCTTTCCTTTCCTTTCCTTTCCTTTCCTTTCCTTTCCTTTCCTTTCCTTTCCTTTCCTTTCCTTCCCTTCCCTTCCCTTCCCTTCCCTTCCCTTTCCTTATTTATTTATTTATTTATTTTAAAAAAATAGTTTTCATTGAACATTTTCCAAGTTTAAAAACCGCAAGTAAAAAATAAAAAGGGAAAAAATAAAAATAAAAATACAAACAGATAAAAACACAAACTTAACATCATAATATCCTTTTACAGCTTTTCCGTATCAGCATGCATGTTCTGCTTTTGTAATTCACTATTCAGGATGTGCCTTCTCATATATTTAACTATTCTATACAATTTGGAGTAGACTGTACAAGTGGCTAGAAAATAGAAGCCAAAACAAGAAAGGAAACTTCAAAAATTATGGCTTATAATAGAAAGATAAATGTATATATATGTATAATCAGAACATGTTATACTACTATTCCTTTCTTTTTAAAATGAAGATTTGAGGAGGGGTCGAGGGAAAAGAAATATTCAAAAAATAACCGCTTTGTATGGAAGACATTATGATATTCCACTGGTTGTCATGATGAGCAAGCATGATTATTATTATTATTTTTTAAAAAAATAATACTGAGGAAGGAATGGGGTTAGTACCCTGTCTGTGACAGGGTGTTGGTTCAGCCTGTGATTTCACAAACCCAGATGGGTTTTTCTTTCGGTCTTCAAGAAACCTATCCTCACGACGTAGCTAGGGATAAATCAGTTTATTTTGCCAAGGAAACCTCCTGCTACTTCGTCTATCAAGTTTAACAAAACTACGCAACAACAGTGGCAAACAAACCAGGATAAGAAGCAACCTGGTTGCAAGCAAAGAGCTTTTTACATCTCAGTTTTGTACAAAACATTTCTGCAATTCTAAGAAGTTTGGGATCATTTACATCCGGGAAGTGCAACAGAATAAGTATTGCAACAGGATTCTTGGTTGTATCTGTCTGTTCCCTGAATATTAACTCCCCCCCCCCGGAAAGCCTTTGCCTCCATGTGAATTTCCCAACTAAGCGTGTTCTGTATCTGAAGGAACAACAGAATTCTGCTTTACCCCAAAACAAGCCATATTGGTATGTTGGAGAACAAATTTGCCATCTGACCACAATGTATTGAAGATCTGGGATCCTGTTAGCTGCTGGTTGAGATTACGATATTATTTTCCTAGCCCCCCAAGACTTCCTATGTATGCAACTCCATCACGTATTGACTTGAAATTGGAAAATAGATTAAATAGACTCATATTTGCTCGTCGAGGATATAATTGTGATGCGCTTTTTAACAAATTCTTTTTTTTTCTTTGGGCCACACGCTAAATGAAATAAATAATTATTATATGATGGGAGTTTCTGGATCCAGAGACAGTATAAATCTCCCCTCCACCCCCCCAAGAATTAAACAGACCATGAGAAACATCGAATCTTAAGCTCCCTTTCCATTTGCGGACCCCAGAAAAAGCTACCCAGCTTTTCCCCAAGTTAACCCCTTTCTAAACCGCTCCTTCCTTCCTTCCTTCCTTCCTTCCTTCCTTTTTTTCTTTTTCTTTCTTTCTTTCTTTCTTTCTTTCTTTCTTTCTTTCTTTCTTTTCTTTCTTTTCTTTTCTTTTCTTTTTTCTTTCTTTTCCTCCTTACCCGAGGTCGATTTCCGCATCCCCAGAGACATCCTTCTCCTCCAGAGCCGGTGCTGCCCCTTTCAATCGCAGCCTTCATCTGCGAGCAAGCTCAGAGAAAGTTTAAAGATGGATGGAAAAGAATTCTCCAAGGTATCGGCTAGAAACATCTTTGTGGTATGCAGGGATCATTAATGGACATTAGTAGCCAAAGACCATTACGACTTTCAGCGCGCATTAAAAATGCATGGCTTTGAGAAGTTGTCTTCTGGCAAAGTTGGAGATGCGCCTTCGACTTCCTCCTCTCCTTTTGCTGCTGCTGCTTTGGCTTCAGTGTGATTCCCCCCCCCCCTTTCAAAATGCTGGATTTTATTTGCCCATCTAAGATCACGAGGGAAGGAAATTATCTTTCAGTGTAATCAGATCCCCCAGTATCTCAGGCCTTGGCTTTTTAATGTTTCCGTTGGAAAAAAAAACAAAACAGAACAAAACAGAACAAAAAACCTTTTAGAAGAGGAAAAAAAGAGAGAGAGAGAGAGAGAGAGAGAGAAAGAGAGAGATACCCAAGCTGGTTTTGTTTAAGCTGAATTATTGATGATCCATGAACGGAGTTGTAAACATTTACAGGAATCATGTTTGCTAAAACTCCTGTGAGAATTGCCACTTCGATGCATCTCTTACTGGGTGCGGTCATCGGTGAACCAGGGGAAAAGGACTTCTGGACTGGAGGACCAAATCACTAACTTGTGTTGTGGACGACACAATTTTGGGAAGGGTGCAAAGGAAGGACACACCCCAAACAGACAGAAGTTGCATCAAGAAGTTCTCACAGCAGGGATAGCAACCAACTGTTATTTCCTCCTGTCTACATGTCAATCAAATTAGATTGATTACAGAGTCTGCAGGATGGCTTTTCATTGATTTAACAAGCTTCCTTTCCTGCCAACTTGACGATGACAGCTTCATGGCAAAGTTTGGAGGTTTCTTCTGGAAGTAACCCTGACAGCATCAACCAAGGTTTGAGTTCTGCTTTAGATATACTACTGAGATGAAGAGTTATGTTGGCCACATTTGGAAATCCTGTGTTTGTCAAGACAAGCGGTGTGCCATCAAAAATCATAAATATCACCTTGAATGTCCTAAAGTGGAATGAGAATAGGGTGGCCTTGTGCTCTTCTTTTGGTCAAATCTTCTTCTCCTCCAAAGGACATTTCCAAACACAGTTTGATGACTACACATAAGCCAGGATTCACTTAATTGAAGTCTCTGTATTCTGTAATGGGGCAAGTCAGGTTGACAACTGAATTCTTTGTCATTGGCTTAGAAGACTTTCTTAGCTAAGATCTTTCTTCTCGTTTCTTCGCAAGGAGGACCCCAGGTACTTATTATCATATGTGGTGGACATGTATGAAAGCAAGAAAATATTGGAAGAAAATACATACTTGGTTGGAAAAGACGATTAAGCGACATATAGATCTGAAACCAGAAATATTTTTGTTGGGTATAATGCTGGAGGATTATGATAAAGGGAATATATATTGAGTTTTGCATGTACTGACAGCAGCAAGGATTTTATTTGCATAATATTGGAAAAATGAGAACACACCATCAGATGAGGATGTAATTCGGAAAATATTAGACTGCAGAGATGGACAGATTGACTTTAAAAATAAAAGACAAACAAGACATAGAATATTACTTGATATGAGGATAAGAGGTGGAAATTAGATGAAGAAAGATTACTGCTATGTATGAGTTAAATATAAAGATGGTTTATAATTATAAATATGCTAATATAATTAACTGAATTATTAATAAGCCAATATAAAGAGAAATTTAGCCAAAACTATTCTGTTCTATTATTACTATTGTTACCAGTATATGTGTTAATATTCCTTTTTGTTCTCTCTTTGTTTTTCTTTTGTAAATGATATGCCCTGACAATACACTGTGTTCAAAATGTTTATGAATTTAAAAACAAAAAACAAAGAGGAAGGAAGAGAGTGGAAAAAAAGAAGAGATTGTGGGGTCCTTGGTAATCTCTGAGATTGCTTCTTTTCCTGCAGATGTTTCACGATCCAACTCGGTAACATCATCAGTGCTAAAAGAGGAGAGGCAGCAGGGATCACTAGAGAAGCTCCCAGAATCTGCAAGCCATGGATAGCAGGAGCAACAATGGTTCACTATCATGACTGAACTGCCAAGATTTGGATAACTTTCAGGTGACACCAAAGAGATGCTACCATTGTGTTTTTTCTCCTAAGGTAAAAGTAAAGGTTCCCCTCGCACATATGAGCTAGTCGTTCCCGCCTCTAGGGGGCGGTGCTCATCTCTGTTTCAAAGCCGAAGAGCGAGCGCTGTCCGAAGACGTCTCCCTGGTCATGTGGCTGGCATGACTCAACGCCAAAGGCGCACGGAACGCTGTTCCCTTCCCACCAAAGGTGGTCCCTATTTTTCTACTTGCATTTTTTACCTCCTTTCGAACTGCTAGGTTGACAGAAGCTGGGACAAGGAACGGGAGCTCACCCCACATGTGGTGCTAGGGATTCGAACTGCTGAACTGCTGACCTTTCGATCGACAAGCTCAGCGTCTTAGCCGCTGAGCCATTGCCTCTCTTACCTCCGCCATATTTGCTCCACCTTGTTCTGCAGATTTGGAGAACTGAAAGTATCTTTCCCACTGGAAATGGAGGGGTGATCCTGGATGCCAGCTGGAATGTAGGAAGCTGATTTGTGCTACTGTTTGTCCAATTAATTTAGGATTGTCTCACTCAACAGGGCAGAAAGTCTGTTTTCCCCCCCTCCATCTGTTGGCTGAGCCGTTTAACGGGAAATGCCGGGAATTAAATTGGAAAACTGCTTGTTGAATAATAATCATATGTGAAGTAGTGTTTAAAACACACATACACACACAGAGTTATAGAATGAAACTTAGGGTGTGGCACACGCCTCTGCTCTCCAAGCACCAATTGACTTTAACTTCAGTGCAATGGTCAAATTGTGTACAGTACCTTACATACTATACCCAGGTTCTTTGCTACAATATAGTTTCACCCAGAAGATTAAATTTTATCTTTTAAGATCTGAAATTAGGACAAGAAGGAGGAGGAAAAGGAGGAGGAGAAGGAGGAGGAGCAGGGGTGGATTCTACTTACCTTTACTACCGGTTTGTAATGGGGCGGTGCGCGCGCTCGCTTCGCTCGTGCACAAACACAGAAGCTTCTGCACATGCGCAGAAGCATTTTGATGACATCAGGATCGGTGGGCGGAGCCTCCGGCTGGTTTTACTACCGGTTCTATAGAACCGTTGCAAACTGGGGACAGCCCACCACTGAAAAGGAGGAAGAGGAGGAGGAGGAGGAAGAGGATGGCTGTGAAGTCCTTGTTACTCTCT